>OY855905.1:30628936-30866436 GCA_963693305.1 Meandrina meandrites
AATCATGTGACTACCTATACAAATTTTAGGTATTTTCTTTAGATAGAAATCGGAGAAAAAGCATCTGTAATGTTATCTATAAATTATAATAAAAGGCTTGCATATGCAAGACCACTGGTTATTATCTTGGCTCATCAGTACTGGTTACAGCTTTATTTCTCGAATAGACATATTCCGAATCAGAGCTCTCAATTTTAAAATACTTAAGCGTCGATGAGATTACGAAAAGCTAGACAAAAAAAAATAACCTAATCAATATCAGTTTTAAGGTATTTAAAAGTACTTGTATTTAAAAACACCGGCAATTAAAGACAAACTAGAAAGAAAAGTACACTACTCACGTGCATTGGACGTGGTATCCTGATATTATTCCAATATTTTAGCTGGCTAATAAAAAAATGCTCGTACGGTTTATTGGCATGCATTATTGTCCAGAGTTGCACCGGTCAGTTCGAGCTCATAACTGAACAAACAAAGAAGCCAAAGCCATGTATTATATATACTAAACACGAAAAACACCGGCAATTAAAGACAAACGAGAAAGAAAAGTACACTACTCACGTTCATTGGACGTGGTATTCTGATATTATTCCAATATTTTAGCTGGCTACTAAAAAAATGCTCGTACGGTTTATTGGCATGCATTATTGTCCAGAGTTTCACCGGTCAGTTCGAGCTCATAACTGAACAAACAAAGAAGCCAAAGCCATGTATTATATATACTAAACACTATAAACACGAGCCGCAGGCCAGTGCCACCTACATTCTCATGGCTAAGTTCTCAAACAACTTGAGTGTTTAATAACAGTATCATATTACATTACCTTGGCCTCTTTTTCTAAGCAACTAGCCACATGTATAGGTGTTTTGCTACTCCCCCTGATCGAATGAGATACTGAACTTCGCAGGTCAACCCCGAGAATTTTGTCAGCTAGTCCAAACAGTTTGCCGCAACAAATTCTTTTTCGGGAGGAGGAATCAAGGCACGTGCCTTGCCAAAGAACACAGCATAATTGCCAACGCGCGTGTACCCGTGCCAGTCGATCCAGGTTCATTTTTCAGTTGAGGGACGCTTCTGACGTCCGAAAAGGTCAAACAGTTTAGCAGCTTGTAAGATGACCTCCACAGTGTTGAAGAAAATATTTTTTCTTTTCTCGTATATACGAGTTTCATCTTTCCTAATGGACGGCAATTCTTTTTTTTTTTCTTTTTTTTTTAATAAATTCATACCAGCAAAATAAATACATGCAAAAACTAAATGACAAAATGACAGCCGCCCAAATTCTGTCACATTGGACGGCAATTCGGTGGAGCGGGAAAGGCCTTGAAGATCCAATAAATTGAAGTGAATTTATCGGCTCAGTGAAAAAACTTTGAAATGTATGATGGCATTTTTAATATTCCTTTGTTAAACTTTCTTTATTTCTTTTTCTTGCTTACGCTTTTTCTGATTCTTTATTAGGCAGAGAACCCTGACTATAAACCGGCCCCTTATTCCGCGAATTAAAACAATAACAAAAAGCAAACAAACGAATCAGAAACAATCAGAAATAATATAGTGTGCCAATTTCTTTGACAGAGTACGACGACACTGCTGACGCTTGTGCTTTGACAGTGCACAAGGAGTGTGTGCGCTTCTTCGTATCTCTGGTGAAATATCGTAAGATGTGTGAAGATGTCGAGAAGTTTAACAAGTGTTATGACTCGTACAGCAAAAGCATCAACTGCAACGCTAAGATAATCCAGAATTACGCAAGCATGGTTGAAGGCGTGGTTCACAGTATTTACCAATTGTGCAATAGTGCAGGAGAATTGTAAGCGAATATTAAAGGATTTTCGTGGAGTTTTCGTTACAGATCACAATGTGTATGCGATGAAAGTACTGATTTAAAAACCTTCAATAAGAGTTGGGAATATAGGGATAAAGTGTCGATAATGAGTTATATACGTTCTCGTATATATGTTCCGCTTGCTTACTTTTGCTTAATTAGGTTAGCGCTCTCAAAAGTTCTTGTAAATTATTAATTATTTAATTACTTACCCACATTACACGGAAGAGCCCAGCTAAGATGTGTACATGTATTCAAGGTCGAATTGGAATTTAGAGTGTCGGTTTTTGTGGAGGGAGCCGAAACCGAAGAACACGGAGAAAAGCCCTCGAAGGAAGACTAGAAACAGCAATAAACCCAACCCACATATGGCAGCGGGCCGCAATCGAACTCGGGCCACATTGGTGGGGGCGAGGGCTTTCAACACTGCGTCAAGGCCCCTGCTCCCTCTTGTTTCTTGTACCCGAATCTTCTCTCTCTTAATTGAGAGAAAAGATCTTCTGAAATCGACTTCAATCGGTAGCACGATGAGCGATAAACGAAATACTCCCTGGCACAAAATTTCAGTATGTTTTTAAGTGGCATTACCATTGTAAGTAATGAAACACAGGCACGCAGTTTTATAGGGCTGGGGGGAGACATGGCACCGGAGGGGCTTTTGAAGGTAGGTAACAGAGGTTTTCTGTTCAAATGTCATACCACAAGCCATTTATGGATAATCTAAAAGGTCACTAAAACGTCAATAATATTTCATTACAAAGTCACTAAAATCGAATTCGATCGGTAGCACAATGAGCTAGCGATAAACAAAATACTCCCTGGCGCAAAATTTCAGTTTTTTTCAGTTTAAGTATTTTTATAGACTTTGTAGAGGGCTGAGGGGAGGCAGGGAACCGGAGGGGCATTTGAACTTAGCTAACAGCGGTTATCTGTTCAAATGTCACACCACAAGCCATTTATGGATAGTCTAAAAGATCACTAAAACGTCAGTAATATTTAATTTCATTACAAAGTCACTAAAATGATCAAAAGGCTCCCACTATGGAAAGACAATTCCCGTCAAATCTCCCCACCCCACCGGCTTGCCATCAGTAGGTGTATAAAGTTTACTTGCAAAAATTTGTATATCATTGTATCAATCTGATTCTTTTAGTGGAAGTGCTGCGTCAACTTAATTCGAGAAAATTCCTTCCTGGTTCGATATCTTCAGTTTACCACGGTTTTTGGTTTAATTACCATAAGGAAATCGAACAATATGGCAGTCCTGTACTTGTGTAGAAGCTTTGAACGAGCAAGTTTCTGTTGGGAGGCAGATCTGGAGAAAAGCCTAGTCTAGCTAGGCAGTTGTACAATTCCGTTTCACTTTTAGATCAATCGTTGCATCCACCACGGTCTTTATAAGTTTTAATATGTTAAATATGTTGAGAAAATTTGTGATATGTAAAAGACATGACGTCATCAATGTGATACATACACAGTGTTCATAGCACCTAAACTAGTCAAAGGTTGGGTTCACAACCACGTTCCCTTTCCGCGTTTCCGTCCTCGGTCTTTGGTCCTCGGTCCTCTTACGCAAGTTTTTCCCCTGGTATGGTATGTTCCACATTTCTCCTTCGAGTTTCAGTCCGTTTGTTTTTTGTTCTTGCCTGCATTAAAACTTTTCTAAGGCCTTTTTGAAACTCTGCATTGAAAACAACATAAATAATGGGGTTCATTGCTGCATTTACATGAGAAAGCCAAAAGAAGAAAAATGGAATAGACGCGGGAAGTTTACAGTATGTAGGAAGTCCAAAAACGGACAGCAAATGGTTTACATGGGCAAACAACCAACAAAATGTAAACAAGGAAACATTCACAACTAACAGCTTATAAATCTTTCCGTTCCGCTGGTCTATCCTAGCTTGTGTTTTACTATCACCGCTAAGTTCCAGGTTCCTTAAAGTACGACCAATCATGACATTTATTGTTCCTATTCCAATCAAGGGAATAGCGTAAGTCAAAAAAACCTTGACGCACTCTTCCAGTTTGCTGTAAAACAAATGTCTGTCTGAATCGTCACTCCAGGCCGAATAACATTTAGATATGCCATCTATCTCTCTTCTGAGCCGTCATCTTGTATAAATAAGGAGAAGCAGATATGGCGGCTATTGTCCAGCTTAAGGCAATACTTCTTTTCACCGCAGGTCTGGTCATCGGCTTCTTAAGGAAATGAGAAATTGCCCAATATCGGTCAACAGACATAATCACCAAAGTAGAGATCGAGAGAACGATGGACATTACGAAAACAAAATAAACCAGTTTGCATGAAATTTTTCCAAATAACCCTGGAATCCACTTTTGACCAACAAAGGCGAAGGAAACAGCCAGTGCAGCCGAGCTGCACACCTCAATAATGTCTGCAACAGCCATGTTTATGATTAGGAGGTTAAATGAGGTTCGGCCAAGGGTTTTGGATGTATGTAGAAGAAAAACAACAGCAATATTTCCAATGCATGCTCCAACTAATAAGATAACATATTAAGCGGTCGTTAGAGAAATTTTGGTGTTGAAGCTTGGGTTGAGAACACCACAGGAATCGTTTGATACTTTGCCCATATCTAGAAAAAATAACAAATAAAAAAAACCAAACACACAAAAAGTTACACCTACTGCACGTTCGTTAAATTTGAATTACAGTTAAGAGCAACGAAGATATATACTATATATATATTATATACCGTCGACTAATTTAACATGCATACTTTTAGAAGGGTTGGAGTTTACTGAAAACCAGCTACCCAGCATGTAACGCTATGAATATACTTATAATCAGAAACGTAACCGAGCTAGCAAAGCGTCTGCCAAGTTTCTGTCGGACATTAACTGAATAACTAATTTACATGTACGAAGTTGTTTGAAAGTTATTAAACGGCATTCTCAGTTGTTTATTAAAAATAGTCGCTCTGCAGGAAAATTACTAGCATTTACACTAAGAACTACGTCTATACTTATACCTTAATTTACCATCTTTAAAATAAACGCTCTTTCAATATTCTTACACGAGGAAAAAAGTATTTTTCAAAAAACGTCTTATACGTCTAGTCCAGACAAAGAAAGTAACGGCGTTCTGACAGATAACTTCCGCGTTCGTTTTGCTATCAACGATCCGGTGGCAGCAAATAAATATCACAACTGAGTAGAAAATAAGAACTGCTGATCTTTGTTTATTTTTAAGAAATCAAAGGCTTTTTCTAGTAAAAGAGCAAACAATAAAGATTAGCGAAAAAACTGAGCAACGACGTTTCGGTGTCATCCTGGCACCATTTTCAAGTTAAAAAATTTGTGCGAAAAGTAAACTAATTTATACTAATGGTGGAGGTGCGAAATCGAATAAATTAAGATTAAAATAGCTGTTCAGTGTTCATGTTCATTCCAGTGAGGTGTCAAACACTGGTATGAGTGCAGTGTCTGTTCAAAGCCTTGAGCCAAAGCCTTGTTCAAAGAGTTGATACAGTTGGTGACCTGACTAACAACTTTAAGATCCTAAAGAAATGTCAGGGAAAGTTCGATTGCTTGATCCACGAAATGTTGTGGATTCGCAAGAAGAAACCGAGCCTTAACACTCAGTCAGACTCCATTCGCGCAAAAGTATTTGTTTAGGCTTTGAACAGACACTGCACTCATTACCAGTGTTTGACACCTCACTGGAATGAACATGAACACTGAACAGCTATTTTAATCTTAATTTATTCAATTTCGCACCTCCACCATTAGTATAAATTAGTTTACTTTTCGCACAAATTTTTTAACTTGAAAATGGTGCCAGGATGACACCGAAACGTCGTTGCTCAGTTTTTTCGCTAATCTTTATTGTTAACTGTATTTCCAAATTTAATCTTATAAAAAAAGAGCAAACAAAAAAAAATTCTTCTCTTTTCTTGAGAAATCTCTTGCACTACGGAAATAATAAAGGAGAGGGGAATGTTAGGCTTGCAGATCTTATCCTGCTACATGTGTAGCTTGGCGGCAGTCGATGAGAGTTTATCGTCATCTCTTGGGAACTCTCTGCACTTTTTTTAGATATGATGTATTTTAGAAATATAACTTTGGTTACCGTATAATAAAATGTTAAGTGCTGATGCAATAAAGGCTGTATATATTTCTAAGCAACCCCAAATAAAACAACGTACGAAACTACTTACTTGGCCTGTACGAAACAATGTCTGGAACTATTTTTGGCTGGGCGGGCGCTTCCCTGGCTAACTGGGTTAAAAGTCCGTACAAATAAAGAAAAAATAATTGTTACTGTAGGTGTTTTCCATCAGGCTGTTTGGTTCTGGGTTGGACAAAGAGCGAATGTTCAAACTGGGGTATCGAATGACATCTCCCGTAGTTAAACAATTCAAATAGAGATGTTCTATGACAAAGTAATGTGACAGTCGAGATCAAAATTAAGAGAGCTGCGTGCATCTGCCTTGTTGAATTCAGATCTCATAAAAAACAAATTTTGCGAGGTATTCGTAACCAGTAATACTGGACTATTGAAAGAAGAATAATGAGAGATCATAAGTAAGTAATTTTATCAAAGATTAGGAAAAAACGGCCAGGAAAAGAAAATTCGTTTACGCAAAAAAACAAAACAAAAAACAAATGATCACCTGCTGTCTATTTTAGAACTTTAAAATTGTTTTGGGGAGCTATCAAGAAAACCAACTGATTAATTCAGCCTCTCAGCCCGCACTTTAATTTCAGTTAAGATCATAGAATAAGTTCTATGTGCATGCCATTTCAAGATTGTCAAAAATATTTATACAAAATATATTTATAAAAAAAACATAAGTTTAATAAATAAAATTATATTAATGTTTTAAAATGTTAATTTTCTAGGCAAAGGGTTCAATTCAACTTCACAAGAGACAAATTAAACCCATGGATGTGCAGCTGCTTTGTTACAAAACCCATGATCATTATAATTATCAGAAATTTTGCCCCATGTTCTAATCCCGTATTACGAATAAATAAATAAATAAATAAATAAATAAATAAATAAATAAATTCAAACAAACAATATCTAGCAAAAGTGAAAGTTACTGTACTTCGCCCAAAACTGCAATTTAAAGAATAAGCTTACCTCAATCGAATCCACGACCCTGCGGACATAATTATTTTTATCCGTGCATCTATTTTCGGATTTTCGGTTTGTTGTGCCGGCGTTTCGTGAGTGAGTGAGACGAACTCAACCGGGGCCACCCAACGATTTCTAGCCAATCAGAAGATAAGCTGAGAACAAAAGAATAAGAGTTCGTTGATCAGCAGTTGACTTTGCCCCTTACTGTGATTGGTCTGCTGATGAAGAAAGCCCAATTATTTTGTTCTAAACTGGTCTTGTGATTGGCCAAAAAACTTTGGGTGGCCCCGGTTGAGTTCGTTTCACTGTAAAAACTACAACGTTTTATTGCGACCTTGCAAACAGATGGTAGCTCGAAACATCCCATAATGGTAGACTATCCTCATAAGGTAACGGCTTCCGGTTCCGGTACAGCAAAGAGATATATTACTTGCGACTAGCTCAGACCACCTTTTCCAGCAGTTTCGCGTCACGCCGCAGGATTTTTCTTAGGACGGGGTGCACCACATACGTTTTTAACAGAACACCAGTTGCTGGGATTGTGACGCTTTCTTTTTCGGCAAAACAAAGCGACGACTGCATGACAGAAAGGTCGAGCATTTTAAAACCCTTACGCAAGTGGGTCACACCTCCGCTGTTGCTGATCACGCAATCTCCACCGGCCACAACATCAAATGGGACCATTTCGAGGTCTTAGCCAGTGGACGTTGTGATTTACATTGTAAAATAAAAAAAAAACATTGTTTATACGAGACTTAAAACCCAACCTTAATGACAATGTTGGCAGTGAAAAGCTGTGGCTCTATTAGCTCTCACTTTATTTTTTTCATTATTGCTTAATTAGTTACCAGTACCTTGCTTTGTATTTTTAGGTTTTAAATCTTTCTTTTTTTGTAACCGTCACTTCTGAAGATGCGTGCTGTAGCATGCGAAACGTCAAGTAAATTTTAGATTATTTTTCAAACCATGCGTAGTTCATGTGTTATGTTTGTTGCCGCTGTCTGCATTTTATTTCTCGTTAAATTGGAATGGTCAAAGAACAAGAGTATTTAGAATACCAGTTGGGGGGGGGGGGGGTACGCACCCCCTACACCCACCCCCTTCATCTACCCCTGTGAGTACTCAGAATCATGAACCTCTGTCCCAGTCAGCCTCTGCTAGTTTCGATGCCAATGAAATTATGAAAATTGTATGGTACAGTGAAATCTTATTGCTAGTACATAGTGCATTGCCGTAAGTTATGTTACTGAAACTGTAGCTGTGTTTTTACCTTTAGCAGTTTCAGGTGACATGCTCGCGTGAAATATAATAACGAAAGTCCCGTATGTCAACAAAAACAAAGGCGTGGCTAACTAGGGTCCGTTAAGGTGGTCAGTCGTAAAACCTTCGCCTGTTCGTTTCTTCCAGGGCTGTCAGCTAGCTTTGAATGAATTTCAAACAATTGCATGGTTATTCAGTGTAATGTTTAGGTTGACGGTTTGTTGTTTTTGTTTAAGAATGGATTGCAATGACGTATTCAGTCCCATTCGGTCTGGTTATGTATGCTTTATGGATCATTTAAAGTGCTACTTTGATCAAATTCCACTGTAAATAGGCGTTCTCCATTTTAAAATACCTGTATTAGTTCCGGAGATAATTAGCATTTAAAAATTTGTAAAATATGCAAATTATGTGACTGATGACGTCGTTTACTCAACTCAATTTTATGTCAAGTATAAACATACAGCTACCTTGGCCAATTTACTGCAGACCAGTGAAACTTGGCAGACTAATAGTTCTACAGGGGACACACTTGCGGTTACCAGGGTTGGACGTTAGCGCTCGCCCACTCGCCCAGGCGAGTGTCAAAACTGTCGGGCGAGTACAGATCACCGATCACTCGCCCAGTTTTGCGAGTACGATTTTCAGCTTGAGAACATCTTATTCAAAACAAGCGTAACTTTCTACTTTCCACTTTAAAATAATCTACACTGTCCACAGCAAGGGTTCGCAAACATGCAAAAGTAGCTTCGCTTAGTAATCGTTAAATGATAAAGAAACCTTGAAAATGAATTGAGAAACTCAACGGAAGGAACAGTGTCAAGCATGAATAAAAATGAATGTTGGATATTTTATGTTCGTGGGCGGAGGAGAGAGAGGGGGGCGGGTAATGTTTTCTGTGTTTGTGTGGAGCTAGGAGACTAGGCGAGTGAAAAATTATCTGGGCGAGTGCAAGTTGAAGGTCACTCGCCCAAATGGCGAGCGCTCCAAAATTTTAGTTTCCAACCCTGGGTTACAATAAAATCCTGTTACCATGGCAACTCACTCTATTCCAGTCCCCACCAATCAGGCCACTTCTACCAAACCTATTTATTTGTTTGTCATAATACACATATGAGGAGTCATTGGCAAATAATAAAATGGAAGATCAAAATTCGCCAGAAAAGCTTTTAGGAATGGAGGGCGGGAATCCAGTATCTTGCCACATTAACAAAATTGTCTGTAGTAGAGAGTTACTACAAAGAATCAAGCATTTCCGATACAAATTGGTTGAGATATCCCTTTCTTCATATTTGATCAAAATTTGGTTGAGTTTATAACGTCATATCTTCGCTAATTTGTATATTTTAGAACATCTCTTGAAAGAAAAGAAACATTTGAAAACAGTAAACAGCATTTTTTTCCTCATAGACTACTCACAGACCTTTTTGTTAATGTTTTAAAAAGGCTTAGAAAGGCTTTTAATTTTAAACACTTTTTTTGAGAATAACACTATTATTACTGAATTGAAAGAAGAAATCGTTTTGGAAATGAAATAAATATTGACTTTTCTTAGCCACTGAACATCTCAATTCCAAAAAAGTCATAAACGATCATTTTTACGACAAATTTATTGGAGCACTTTTTCGAAGGTAAACATAATTAAAAAAGACTGAGACCATCAGCCAAAACAATTTTCATATACTGTATTTGAATTTTTGAGGTCGTTTAAGGACATAGCACGACATACCATATTGGCCTGACTCAGGTATGCTGAACTTTAAGAGCCTGTTAGTTGTTGAAAAGTAACCTTTGAACATCACTACATGTCTCTCGTCTCAAAATGTTTATAAATGCATGGTGAATAGCTCAAGCCGGAAAATACTCCGGCAACCTTGATACGGATCAACTAGTCACCTTACGTAACCGTGAAGGCCCTACAGCGACGAGTACAAGTATTGGTTCAATTGGTTAATTTAAGTCGCTACATCCGTCAAATTTTAAAATTTTAAAAAAGATTGCCTCGTGAAACTCGAGATTATTTCTTCATATTATGTAATGCACTAAAACAATCATTTGCATAGATACTTCCTTTAAAGAAGACCGGTGTAAGCAAATAACTTTGAGAAGGTCATACGTATGCAAGAGTCAATGCCTTAAAACAGCATGTTCGTTTCCGAATTTTAAATGAAATCGTTTTTTAAAGTCTGCACTAACACTGGTACTTGTTCATGAACTGGTACGTGAACATGTTATGATCGACAGTACTTTATTTAACAATAGAGTTAAGTGTTCAATTAAGTCGTTCAGTTTTACTTGTTATAACTATCTGGAATAACAGAAAGACATTTAAATATCAAAAGCTTTGCATGAGGTGGTATTTTTATGCGATTGATTTATGATTAGTCGAGAAAATGTCACCCTGGGTTATTAGAAAACGGTTGGACACTTTTGTAGAGACTTTCTCTGACAGATTCCCACTTCTTAATACCAGTAGTGATTAATCGAAGCTTCTAGAGCAGTCGACTAGTTCGACATTTCCTCCGGCTATAGCCACTTCTGTCATTGCCATTCACAGCACGTGCCGTCAGATCTGTGCTTGGTTCAGATTTTTAACTTTCGTAGTTTTAGGTTAAAGCGAAGGTGAATTCATAATTTGATATCCAGTAATGGGAAATCTGCCTTTTTTTCGTTATTATGTGCGTAAAAAGATCTAGATTTAATAAGCGAATAAATTAACCGATGGAGAGGAATTTTTCTTTTGATTCCTTCTAAAAAGAAACCTTTTCGCCTTTTACTTCGATGATCTTAAAAATTCAGTAAGGATCTGCTTTATAAAATTATTACTTTCTATTATTTTTATAAAATTTGCGTGATCTGACAAATGCACATAAATTCGTAAAACAGTTGCTGCTCTTTTAACATCCTGTTTATCAAAACAGGCAGGTTCTAAATCGCAGCGATATGGAAATTATACAGGAACTCGTATTACTTTAAACAGTTAACATAAAGGTAGCCGACATCCCGCCCCTTTTCTTACCTGGTGGGTGCTTACGTTTTGAGTGTTCAATATACTGTAGATTATAATCTTAGATATGTAAACTTACTTCGTGACTGTGCAATAATTGAACACAACCCAGTGTGATAAACGTAAGTATTTGTATAGTTATGATTGAAAAGCACTTTCGTTTGTGATTAAACAAAAGCTGATTTAAGTCGATGCGCAATTGGCGAAGGGCCAAACTAAAACTTACATCATTCAACATATTTGATCACTTTTTAGTGAAAACTGTGTGCTGGACAGATATTACTGCTGTACAGTTTTTTTTCTAGCCCGTTTAACTTTTATTCTATCCAAGATTTAAAATTTTGTTAACCAACAGATAATAATACGAATTTAATTTTCCTTCGAATGTGGAAACGTGGGCATCGACATTGTATAATAATACAAACACAAAAAAGAACGATTGAAAGCCGGAACATAAATTGTGTGATGTTAGTTAATTTTGTAAACCTCTTGAAGCATTCGCTATTGTTGTTTCAATCACATCTCCTGCGTTCTTGTTGATATGATTTGAAAACAGATGCAATGAATATTTCCCTTTAAAGTATCCAAATATAGAAATAAAAATAATCAGAAAACGTTCGTTATCTCAATCGTTACTTTCATTTTTAGGAAAAATACAATTTTTATTATACTTTTGAAAAACGGAACATTTAAATTTTGATAATAAGGCTTTTGATTAAGGGAAAAATTAATGTGCACTTTACTCTACTAGTCTACGAGATAAAAACACTTCCTGCTTTATGTTCATTCATCGTCCTAAAAGACCGTAAAGGACTACATATCGAGAAAGAAAAAAATAATTACAGGAGCTTCGTAGACTTCACAAGGCCATTCACAAATCAGGCTAACAAACCTTTAAATATTATAACAAACTAGTAATAATAGAAAAAAATGTAATTAAACCCGGCTATTTTCAGTTTCATTTTGGATTTAAATTAAGATTAATTGCTCTTACGTCAGGAAATATTCGTGACATCTAAAACAACTCCATTAAGAAGAATTCATAAAAATGACATGCAGTGTTAACTGGTCGGAAACCGTTTCATCTTCTTTCAATTAAGTGACCTGAACCGCCCTTGCATCAATCAAAAGTCCACAACAAAGCTTATAGCATCGACAATCTTTTATGATAAAGTCATAAGATGAATGACATCGCACTCGTCGTTAGTCTGAGGTTCGAATCACCAAGGTAAGTCATACTTTACGAGTAGACTGTGTTAAAAAATTATTGAGGAGGAAGAGGAAGACAGTTCAACTCATAAAACAAAGTTAACAATACACTTTTCAAAAAAAATTATTTTAAATACTCCTAAAGGGAAAGAAAAACATCTAACTTCTGGTACTAGTTGTAGGAAGCTTCGTTTGAAATTGTGGAAATTTAATTTTGTTTAATCAAGTTTCTTGTGAGGACACTCAGTTGCGTATTTAAAAACCATTTCCACAGCCTCCAAGAGGAAATATTACAGTGTTCTACTGAGGGGAGGCCTAGGGAACAGATATTTTTGGTTTATGTTATCGGGAGGTTCCTTTCTTCGATATTTTTAACTTACTTCAGGGAAAAGTAATTTGCAGCAAGCGTATAACAATTGGGAAAAAAGGGAAGCATACATTGCACCGCTCAGAAAAACTAATCTTGCATTATATATTTTCATCCTTAGACGACAGATGCGTTTACTTAGCAAATATCGTTAAGCTACGCTTAACTCAGTGAAAAACATATTGCTGCGTGTTCATGTTGCTTTTGGCTGGACATGTAAATACGAAACGTTAACATTTGCGACATTCAGACACAGAGGGATTAAGTAAAGCTTTGTTAAAATGCCAGGTCTTCAAATTCCCTTTTAGCCCAAATTTAATTCAAGATAAGCTTTTATTAACTAGAAAAACATTGAACGAACGGAAACTTTTTCAGTACAATGAAGACTGGCCTATGCTATAGTAAGCACCCTGTATGATGCTCTCACCTGCCTGTTGGCCGAATTTTTGAAAAGAGGATATTGTAACTTAAAATTTAACAGGGTAGTAGTTTTGAGACGATTTGGCAGATTTGGCCGGTGAAGGAGAAGCAACTTTACCGTTATGAGGTTTGAGTTTAAAGTTGTTGCTCGTAATGTGCTTGGGTCGCATATTTTGGAAACGGATATTTTTAATGTTTCAGGATTGTGTTGAATATGACTTTTAACCCCATACGTATTTGTGCGGTTGGTTGCAACTGTATTTACGCCTAACCTTCCTTTTCTTAACTACGCTTCCACGCGCGTCATATCAGGCTAGTTTGATAAAAGATGTTTGCCGCACCCAAAATTGAACAAAATTCTGGTGATATCAGATGGTTAACTAGATTTCACAGAAGTTATTTAGGACTGTAAAATGTTTGGCTAATTGCGAATACATGTTGCATGTAATATTGACGATATGAGCCAATGTAATTTTTTATAGGTTTTAAAGAAAAAGTCATGAACCACACAGAGAATTCAAGTGCTTCTCTCGAAGACGGAGAACTCGATGGCAATGACGACAACGGAAAAGTTAATGACGCCACTAAGATAGGCATCACCGGTGGGTACGTCATAGTTCTTCTGTTCTCGTTTGTGGGTAACTCGATTATCATACATCTCGTACGCACTCGTGCGAACATTCGCAAAAACCCATTCAACTGGCTTTTATTCAACACGGCTGTTGCTGATCTCTTGGATGTGATCACAGCCTCCGCCTTTTCTGTGCCATTCATCATGTGTAGAGATTGCTGGATATCTGGGATGGTAGGTAGGATCCTTTGCAAGCTTATTCCCTTCTTTCTGGTCGTCTCCATTTGTGTTTCTATCTGGACGCTCACTGTCATTGCCGCTGACCGATATCTGGCTATTGTGTGCATTCGGAGGAGGCCGCTATCATCCAAGTCAGTGGTGTGCTCCATAATCGCCGTGTGGTTGTTTGCTGGTTTGATATTCAGTGGGGAACTTTACAAGTTCAAAGTAGATGAGGAAGGCGAGGTGGCTGTGTGCTATCCTGAGTGGTACGAAGGATCGGAAGAAATTTCTATAATATTCTACCAAACGGAAATGATAGTGAAAGTTATCATCACGTACGCTATACCGCTGGTGATCATGGCAGTACTGTATTCGCTGATCTCCTTCTTTTTGTGGAAACAAAAACCTCCAGGAGCTGTTAATCAAGAAGCTTATGTCAAGCAAATGAGGAAACGCCGAGCAGTAATTAAGATGTTGATAACCGCTGTCGTTGTTTTTGCACTCTGTTGGCTTCCTGTGCACGTCAGTCACATAATGTCGGAATTTTACGCGGATTCCTATTTCACCATCCCTTCTTTTCTGAGGCTGCTGTTCTATTGGCTCGCGCACGCTAACGCTGCCATCCATCCATGGTTGTTTATTGCTTTCAGTGAAAATTTGAGAGGGGAAACAAAAGGAATCTTTCACAATATCAGAAAGAGAGGCTTATTGAAACACCCCAAGCTAAGCACCTCATCCCAGCCAAGTTTGTTTACAAATCTTGAGCTGGCGGGCTCCAGAGAAATCTCACGCTCGCGCTCATCTGTTAACATCAGCACCCTTAGTTTCGACACAAAGTTTTAAAATGATCTGTGTTTCCCCGGCCGCGGGCAAAAGAAGGGGAACGCAGTGCATGGAAGAAGGGAACATCCCTTATGTTTATAACCCCCCCTTGATCTATCTTCTAACAAAAAAAATATAGATATACGAGCGCAACGAGACCCTTTCGAGGAGTAAAATGGAACAAGATAAAAAAGATTTCGGTTTTCAGCAATCCCCGATAGTAGCCCTACCCCATCCAATTTTCTGCGCCAACTTAGTGACGCCCACACAGAATATTGTACTTCACTAGAAATAAGCAATAAGCTTGCAAGTAAAGTGCATGTTAAACGTTCAACGTTTAATCAGGGTGGCTTTCATTAGCTATATCACTCATCAGAACCTTTAAGTCAGTTTTCCTTTTTGTCTGCTCATTTGATTTCTAAACAGTGTGTTTATGCCACCAGCACGAAGTTGTATAAACTCAGGGCTTATACATGACGGGCACTTTATGCTACACGGAGAACCAAGACATTCGTGTCGGATCTTTACTAATGTAAAACGTTGTAAATAAAACAAATACGTGCCCTCAATAGTCAGGGATACGCATAAATAACAAGTGAATAGTAGATAAGTAAATAAACAAATAAATCAAGAGATTCATAAATTAACCAATCAATCAATGAAAAAACAATTGCGTAATACAAGGAAACATTTAGCGACTATCTAAGTGTATATATAATCATAGCAAACGTTTGTAGACAGTAAACAGAAAATTAGTAGGATTACATGTAATACAAGGTTGGAACGTGAATCCAGTCCAACATATGCAATGTATATCCCTTTGTCATCAAGAAAATTTAGTGGGCTGGCGAGTACAAAGGTTGGATGTTCGGACCCTTGCATAACAGACCCCCCCCCCCCCCCCCCCCCCCATAACATGTACAAATGTCACATTAAATAATCTGACGAATGTCATTGTACTGAAAACACGATATATTCTTAAAGTTACCTTCAATAGATGTGTTCACCTATACACGGGGTGACCATTAGTGGAGGTTTGACTGTACCTTCGACAACGATCGCGCCTATGTAATCGTTAATTCAGTGCACTGTACTGATACAGTAATGAACCAGCTTAAATATTCATATACGTATACAATTTGCAATTAAAACGTTATTCATTTCCCGCTTGTGTAAATGACATAATCATTTCGACGTATTTCTCGTTGAACTCAGTAGTAAATTAATGCATATGTGACAATGATACTAATTTACTATTTTTTTTTTCAATTTTAAAAACTGAGAGATTAAAGGACGTTGCCATCCTCCATCTCTATATAATTATAAAGCCAGCAAATGGTTACTAGGATCTCAGCTAAATGGTACAATTACAAAAGAATTAAACAAGATAAGCAATAATGTTGCTGGTATCTTTTTCTGCCATCAGGTAAAAGCAAAATAAAAAAGGAAACCCATCTGAAAAACATGTCGTGGAACTCTAAAAATAATTTAAGTATTTAACGAAAAAATTAAAACTCAGACCATTTATTTTACGGTTCTATTCTAAAACCATTTTCTGATAAAAAAAATCCGGGCGTTATGATTGGTTCTTCCTTGCAGGTCGGGATTTTGCCATACGGACCATTTTCAAAGAAACGATCATAAGCCGTGGTTTTTGAAAACCGAAAACTTCTTACTAACCTAGCTTGCTCGAGCCGTACTGGGGAAATTTGGATATTGGTCGTTTTTGTACGGACCTCGCTGCGCTCGGTCCGTACTGCAACGACCTCGGGCCAATATTCCCCAGTACGGCCCTCGCACGCGGTTAGTATGAAGTTAATGTCCAACATCTAAAAGGTCCTTCGTCGAATATAGTTGTAAAGCAAGCAAAACACAGCTATAATCTCAGGTAATTAATCATTGCAAAAGGAGTTCAGCCAAAAGAGCTTAAATTATAAATATATGCAATAATGCCATTAGCAATTAAACACTTTTCATTTCCCACCGACAGGTGTAACAAATAAGGAACGAAGCCCTCTCTGAAAATCATTAACGAGAAAAGTGATTTATATTTCGGTTTCATTCAAAAGCCATTTTCAAGTCGAGGATGCCGACAAATTAGATAGGTCTGCATCTTCTAATGTTGTACAGAAGGCAAACAATAGCCAGACTCCCCGCTAATTACTCATGTTGAAAGAAGTCAACCAAACAAATCCAGTTCGTTGGGGGCTTTAATCCCAGAGATAAAAAGAGCTTGGAATGCGAATGCTAATGCGGCTGGTAACGGTTTACAGCACTTTATCCTTTTTGAAACACTCTTTATGTTAGCTTTAAGTGCTGATAACTGAAATACACTTTTACAGATTTTTTGCAAAGTTAAAAAATTTCTACAAAGCAAGTTCAGGGGCTACTTTAGTTTTCGAAAATAGTAAGTAGATCTAAGACTGCATCGTAGAATCTTTTTTAAAAATTAAAAATTTTGAAAAAACGTGTTTTAACTATGCTGATTACATTTCAACGATATCACCCGATGGGATCACCCAGCTCTTTTCTTATAAATATGTACTAAAAGCTGAAAATACACAGAGTTTTTTAAAGGTTAATGATCCTTGGGCAACCAATAATTTGTCAAGAAAATGTCTACAGCTTATTCAGTGCCGTTGATTGGGTATTCAATTGATGCCATTATCATAACGTCGACGGATAAAGATTATATGTATTTACTCATAAAATTAAATTAAACTGCTTGAAAGCACTGGAAATGGTTGCCAGCCACCATGACAAATTGGATTTCAAGAAACGCGTGTTCTTGTTAAAATTTCAACTAGCTAGTGGAATGATAAAATCAAGATCGTTTTGAAACACCGTACACTAAATGTGATGATAAAGTTTGACAGCGTAACTTTATTTGTGTTAATTGCCACAGTTGTGACACAGTTACCCTAATCGATACTTATAACCCGTTTTGTTAAACGGAGCAACGTATTTAATGTTTTTTCTAAAATGCCATCACTCAAGTAAACAGCCTATACGGTTAGCTTGGAGAAATGGGGCGGAAGTGGGAGAGTTTGCTTTGGTCGCGATTCGTGTAAACTTCCCTTATTCTAACATGTACCCATTATTATCATTTTTTTTTAATAACACTGGGTGTAATTAAAAATTCAAAAACTTTCATGTCTTTAATTGCATTGAAGTTAACGCACTTTTTCATTAGTCCAGTTTGTCACATATTAATGAGGCTGTTCACTTACAAAGCACTGATAAGGCTTAAGATTGTGATCGGAATTTCAAACTCCTGCTCAGGGAGGAAGAGGTTTACAGTTATACTGTACAACATATTTAGTCAGGGCATGCTCGTTATTTCAATCGAAATTTTTCTATATAACTATCCATATAAAACCCTTTAACGTGTTTGGTCTTTTCTAATTATGCATGACTCCTCCAGGCAGGTGCTTTTAAGTCAATTATTTATACACATGCGTTATATGTCAAGGTCTTTTCACCTTGTGAAACAGTAAAAGGATCGTGTCTCAGAAACGTGTTTCATATTTCACTTCCAATCAATAAACATTGAAATCACTAGTAATTTCCTACCTATTATTTTTCTCTTCTAGAGTTATCTAAAGGCCAATGGAATAAAAATAAAAATTATGTAATTTCCAAGTCTATGTTTATTGATTAAGGTGACAGGCTGCTAGTGTGTATAATTTACATATAAAAGAAAATTACACCAATTATATTTTTAGCATCATTTCGAAATTGCTATATTCTATACCCTTACTAGTTTACTTATAAAAACCGGCGCCTTATTTCGTTTCGTTTTCCCTTCGTTGTTTATACATACTAGGAATTATTAGCTTGACAAAATTGACAAAACAGCTTTTCTTTTTGTTTACATTTCGTCTTTTCATGTAAGCAGGGTGTTTAAAATAGGTATTTCCAGTTGAGCTCAATTATCCGGCTTGTTAACGAAGTTCAGTCAGAAGAAATCGCTTTGAGACCTTGGATAAACAGGTAAGCTAAAACGCTCGTACTTAAATTCCAGTTTTTTCGTATTAATCTTAATATATTTTGTACGGGTACCATGTTTATGAATTACCACTATTTGACCCTAAAAGAAAATATCCCGTAACAAAAAATGGACGTCGATTTCATTCTTGGGCGGAAAATAATAATCGTCGGCTTATAGGGACAGCATAATTTGTTCTTTAGTATCCAGTGATGGACCTTTGGTGAATAAGTAAAAAAAAAGTTACAATGAAGAAACGTTTTTTTAAAGTCTTTTTTACCGAATTTTCGTAAAATGTGATCCTGTTGTATCTTTTATAAAGTTGCATACTTGTCTCTGATGCACGATGGTGATGAATTATTGTCTTAGTTACACTAATCAATGTGTGAAATGTAACCAGGGATTTTTACACTTCACATGATAGACTGATTTCTATAGCCTTTAGGTAGAATTTTTAAATGTCCCTAGTAAACACAAATCCTTCATCGGAAAAACAAGTAAACATGTGATAATTAACCTATCCGTCTGACTGTCAGGATTGGTCTTCAGTTATAGGCGCCTGTCTTCAGTTGTATCAGCTGATCATCATTCACGACTGGAATTGGAATTTAATTTGCTCGAAATTTATAAATAATAATCAAAATATTTTTTTTAGGAATCTACTGAGATGATTTACCCAAGTTAATGACGAAGTTATGGCAGTCAAAAGTGCATGACAAGATAGTGCCTCAGTAGACCTCTTTTTAACACTGCTGGATACTTCACCGCGGTAAAACAAGTATTACAAGTATCATTACATCAGTATTCTCCTGATTCTTATTGCTTGAAAACGGCGAAATGCGGACTGTCGGCGCTTGCCTATTGTTAAAGCAATTCTCCTCGGGTGTGGAGCATTTTAAAAGTAAAGAATCGCGTTTGAGAGAACTGAAATTATATTTACACTCAGCAGCTTCATATCCTTACTGATGCTTCCACGTTAACGTGAATGATTTCTCTTGCAATAAGAAAATAAAAACAGCCATAGACGTTTGACCGCGGTGAAGCTGGACACCAAGTTGACTGCGTTAAAGAACACACCTGGGGATCTGTGTTGTATTTACCACTGTATAGTTTCATTTATTTGCTTGATTAGAACTCCGTTTGAAACTTCAATCTTGTAGTTAACATGCACTTTATACAGGTATGAATCAATCTAATGTCACAGGAGCAAGTGCTTATTTCACCATTTCATGCCGAATTTTAAACCCAAGCGCCCTCACAAACTCCATTTTGATTGTTGCCTACGTGACTTTATTGATCGCCGCTTGCGTGGAGAACACAATAGTTATATACTTGGTGAGGACATACAGAGATTTAAAGCAGTCCGCATTTAACTACCTCATTATCAACATGGCTGTTGCAGATCTCATTGATGTTTGTTTTGCAACCTTGGTGTCTGTCACCTTCGTGTTTGTTGGTCTGCAGTGGATTCCTGGCTTAGTCGGAAAAGTATCCTGCAAACTTGTTTACTTCATATTTGTAATGTCAATCGGACTGTCGATCTCCACGCTTATTATAATGTCCGTGGATCGGTACATGGCAATTGTACATACCATGAAAAGGCCAATGTCTTCAGCAACGGCAAGAAGATCCATTGCATTGAGTTGGATAATTTCAGCCATTGTAGCTTCTCCTTATCTTTATAAGATGGATACAAGAAAAATAAGCGACAATACTACCATTTGTGCCTCAATCTGGAGCGACGATCCTGAACAGCATTTATTTTATAGCAAGCTGGAGGAATGTGCAAAGGCTCTCATATTTTACGTACTTCCATTAATTGTAATAGGAACAACCAATACCGTAGTTGGTCATTCCTTGCGCAAAAGGCGGCCAATTGGTGACAGTCAAACGCAGGAAAGGATTAACATACAAAATCAAAAGATCTATAGGTTATTAGTTGCTACTGTAGCTCTGTTCGCCTTTTGTTGGTCGTTTGCCCATGTAAACCATTTAATGAACGTCTTTTTTCTTTTCAAATATTGCGCACTCCCAGCGCCTGTTCCGCTTTTCTTCTACTGGATCTCTCATATAAATGCTGCAATTAACCCAATTATTTATTTCACATTTAATAACAAATTTAAGCAAGGTCTTAAACACGCTCTTAGAGGAAGAGTGGCAAGACATCTCATACGAAACGTTTCTCCTCAAGAGAATGTTGCATTCGAGTGTCTGGAATTTGAAAATGTTACTACCAACAAGGATAACGAGGAACGGAATACAAACATAACATTCGATACGAAACTTTAAGTAATTAAGTAAATGAATAATATTATGTGTGATCGTGATACGAAGTAACATTTAACGGTTAGTTTAAATCGTTTTTAGTTTTATATTAAACTTTTGTAGATTGATATATTTCATGTAATACAAATGTTTGCATAGGGAACGCTAAATCAAACTTCCCTAATGTCTTTGTTATTTTGATTAGAAATATAAAGTGGTAAGATCTGGTAACCTTTACGACTAATACTTAAGTTTGAAGCCTTGTAGTTAAACACCCAAGCACAACAAACTTAATTGCCTGATGTAATAATTCGAAGAACGTTTGCCCCAAAACACGATTTATTATGATAGTTTCCATCGATATTATATACGATCCTTCTGGTCTGCGCCAGGGATCGACCTCCAAAACCGGAAGTCCGTGATTCACGGACTCATTGTCAAATGTGATAAATCGGATTGGCTGAAAAACACAAAACGAGTACTCTGCGCATGCTCGGAAATTGGGAGCGGCCAGAGGTCTCGATTCCTGACGCAGACCAGAAGGATCACGGCCTCTGGGGACGAGAATGTGTCACATCAACTAAAATACAATAAAATGTCACATTTTTTATTTGCTTGATTATATCTGCCTCGAATTTTGAAGAGAAACGCTTTATTTTGCGTTATATTATGGGTTTTACCGCTAGCTCTCAACTATCGAGGAAAGTATTCCAAGCCCCACTTTGAAATATTGCTTCGTTTTCGATTATTTCCGTGAGATGAGGTTATTTTATTAAACTTTGGATATTGGATCGTAGTGCCAAAACACCAGATGAAAACCACAAGTCATTGTACTACGTAGTCTGAAAACGACTAGCGTGACTTTGGCGTGACACGCAAATATATAAACGAATCATTTCCGCGTGGGTGCTTTAAGACTTCTTTCCATTGCAGTTGAAAACTTTAAGTCAAGACGGTTACCACTTATTTCGATCGCTTATGCGATTAAGTCTTTTGTTGATGTTGTGGCTCAACTTTATCATTGGATGAAATTTTATTTTCCTTTGTTTTTAACTCATGATCGTACGTCACCATACCATACCCCAAAACAAAGGAGAAATAAAATTTGAGCCAAGGATAAAATTCAAGCTTTACATTATCTTAGTTTCGTGTCTGAGCGCCTACTTTCTTTCTTAGAAAAAATAAGCCTGCGAGCAGGCTCTTCGCGCGAAAAAACAAAAGAAGAGAAGAGAAGGAGAGCCTGCCTGTGTAGCTTAGAAATCTGAATGCCGCCCCCAAGGAACCCCACTGATGCGACGCCGAGCGAGCTGTCAAAAAATCAGCCTATTATGAAGAAGATGAATGTAAACATTGTCCACGCGAACTTTCTGCAGCTTTCGGTAGCCTCATCAAATGGCAGCAGTGAAGAACAATTGCATTTGAGGGTATGTACACCCGAAAAAAGAAACAGCGAAACCACCGAAACGAAACAAATATACTGCCGGCTAACCAACAAATAAATTCTAGCCCCAAGCAAACCGGAGTGACAGCTCACCGTCAAAGAAACCGGAGTGAAAGCTAAACCGCAAGCAAGCCGCAAGCAAGTTTCGTTTCCTTGTTTCGGGTTTTAAAAAGGACCTGCCGTCTTTTAGATGTAGCTGAAAGACCCATGTTTCTGGCCGCTGAAATCTGGTCTTCGCCTCAACGATTACGCTAAAGGACAGACAAATAACTTGTTGTTGTGACGCTGTATTTCCATTTGGGCCACAATAACAAAGAGTTGGAAGATTAAACTTTTCCTGAATCCCGTGGGAAACACAGCAACAACGGCGTCTAGCAAAGAAGCCACTACTAGGCACTGCTCGACCTTCGACTGCAATTTTCCGAAACCTTTGAATGCTCGATCCCCTGCGGTTTGTCATTTTGTTTTGCGAAGCCGATCACGGTTTAGTGATGCCATCAACCAATTAAATCTCCACCAATCAGTATTTCGTGTCCAAAATTGGACGCAGTATTCAGATTTCTAAGCGATGCGGGAAGGCTCTCCCTCACTTCTTTTCTTCTTCTTTTTCTTTTCTTTTTTTTTGTCTTTCGCACAGAGAGCCTGCTCGCAGCCTAAGAAAAAAACAGACTAATAAATTACCTTCCAAACCTTGGCCGCTTTTGAATTCTTTTGAAAGCAACCCCTGTTGCTAGGAACGTGAAATTGTTTTGTATTCGTGTATCCCCAGGCTAAAAGAAAACAGAAGTCGAAAATTATCAAAGTCGAGTTGTCATGGACAACCAATAGAATGATTACATTTTTAGCGTATCTCCCGCGCTCTGCTGAGTTTTTTAGACAAATTGCCGTCATGTTGTCGGATAGGGCTATACGTTTGTCAAAGAAAGACGAGTAGGATAAGTTTAAAAATAACTAGTTTTTCAAATTCGTTTTGTTGCACTGAAAAGGAAACTGCAACTAAACCACGTCCCGAACCTTGCCGGATTCTGCAGGTTTCTATTACTCGAGATTGGACGCCATCTCATCAAAAGCTAGGTAAGTTCTCCGTTGCCTCAATAGGTAACACACAGACCGCCGCTCATGGTTAAATTTTTTAACTTTCAGTCTTCTTTATCAACACAAGGTAAGGTATGCGTTACAAAGTCAAGGGATTTTACGCTACCCATATCATCAGGTAGAATTTTTGAATATCCCTAGTTAGCACAAATCCTTCATCGCGAAAGCAAATACAGTCACGAACCCCCGCTAACTCGAACCTCGCGCTAACTCGAACCAAAATCGATTCCCCCTCGATTTCCGTTATACATTTCCTGTAATTTTACCCTCAGTAACTCGAACCCTCGATAACTCAAGCCTCCCGCTTACTCGAAGCAATTTTCGTTTCCCTTTAGGTCATTTTGTATATTATTTTACCCTCGATAACTCGAACCATGTCTGTCAATACGTGATAAGTCAAAACAAACAGTATACTGTAGTACAAAACATTAAATTTATTTTGAAGCAGCCGTGTTATCTTTTCCCTTTCTTTTACATGACACAAAACTTGTCAGTTCAGTTCAGGTTCCGCTGGTTTTCACAAAGTGTTACTTCCTAACTCCTTTTTCAAGATGTCAATAAATCTCGTGGCTCCCTTGAAGTGCAGTGTGCACGGCACTTCCATTCTTTCCCCATCTCCACGGTAACCCATTTGACCATCCGTACTGCTGTAGCGTTCGTTGTTTTATCAGAAACCCCTAGAAACCGTATATTTATTTAACGCTTAATAAATACAGATTATGACCTGATCTGTTAAAAATGGTAAAAATTTACCGTGTTTCAAAAATGTGAGTATGTTTACAAAGCTCCATGAATCCCTAAATCAGGTTATACCCCCGCTAAATTTAACATGGCATCCGTTTCTTCACACATTGACCTCAAAATCGTGTCGCATACTTTTGGACCATGCATTTGATATATATGCATTTGATATATATATATATATATATATATATATATATATATATATATATATATATATATATATATATATATATAGGTTGCGTCGCTTAGACTAATTACTTCTTGTTGTGGTACAGCTATCGAAAACCTTTCTGCATTTACCGAATTTTATCTTAAGCCATTGGCCCAAAAATTGCCTTCATTTGTCAAAGACACCACTCACCTATTGCAAAAAATTGAGGAACTCAATAGGAGTGGACCATTTCCTGAAGGAACCCTTCTAGTTTCATGGGATGTTGTGTCAATGTTTCCCAATATTGACAACAACTTGGGAATAAAAGCTGTTACTGAGGCTCTTAATTCGCGGGAAATACAAATTCCATCAACTGAATGTATTGTTGAAGCTGTTAAGATTTGTTTAGAACACAATAATTCCCAATTTCAGGACCAACAATTTTTGCAAACCCATGGCACAGCAATGGGCCCTAAGAACGCGTGTAGCTACGCTGATTTGGCTATGGGGATTATCGATCAAAAGGCCAAATCTGGGGAGACCAAACCTAAATTATGGTGGAGGTACCGGGATGATATCTTCGATCTTTGGACCCAGGGACCCACTAAGCTAAATGAGTTTACGGATTTTATTAATTCACTCTACCCCACCATAAAATTCACCATGGTATCATCAGAAGTTTCACTTAATGTTTTGGATCTTACCCTCCTTTTAGTTTATGGGTTTATTCAGACCGACATTTATTCCAAACCTACAGACCACCATATTTATTTATTGCGCAACAGTGCCCACCCATCCCACTGTACTAAGGCTATCCCATTCGGTGTTGCAACTAGGGTACGCAGAAATTGTTCCACTATTGAAAGATTTGAAGAACGTAGCAAGGAATATCAGAAGTATCTTGTCGATCGGGGCTACAACCCTTCTAAGGTTCATAAACAATTTCACAAAGCTAAAACTACACCCAGGGAAGACCTCCTCTCAGCTAAAGTGCGAGAGAGAAAAGTTCTTTTCCCCCTCGTGGTTGATTTCAACCCACATTTGCCCAACATTGGCAAAATTATTCAGTCTTATAGCCATTTCCTTTACGACTCACCCACCCTAGCACAGACTTTTCCAAAAGGGTCAATTATTCCATCTTATAGAAGAGCCAAAAACATCAAGGAGCTCTTAGCGGGACCCAAAGGCTCTAATTTTAATAACAATGACAATTCCATTACGGGTTGTTTCAAGTGCAGCAAAAAATGCGATCTATGTAAGAATTTTTTAAAGGAAGATAAGGTGTTTTACAGTTCTTCTTCGAATCGTTTTTATTCCATTAGACAACGTCTTGATTGCAAATCAAAAAACGTAATTTATTTAGCCACCTGTAAAAAATGTAAGGTTCAGTATGTAGGTTCGACTTCCAATGAATTCAAGGTCAGATTTCGAAATCATAAATCGGCTATGTTAACGAATAAGACCACGTGCGAATTAGCCGTGCATTTCAATAAGTTTGAACACCAGATGTCTGACTTTGATTTCATTGTTATTGAAAAAGTCGTTAATGAAAGCGAAGGCCACATTGACAGGCGTCTTCTCACAAGGGAGGCTTTTTGGTGCTCCCAGCTATGCACCCTCCATCCACATGGCCTTAATAAAAGATCTGAATTTAACTCTAAGAATAGAATTAGGTTTAATTAAGTATATTTAGCCTTTAGCATTTTTAATCCTCTTTTAAAAAAATTTTTATTCCCTAAGTTTATATTTTTATTTTGAAAGCAAGGTGCATTAATTTTAATTTTGAAATAACGATACGATTTTAGTTTATACGTTCAAAGGCTTATCTTAGGGATCCTGTTATTATTGTTTGCATGGGCTTACTCAGGGGCTTCCATCGGGGAATTTATTACGGTTTTTTATTCCGTTTATGGACTCCTTTAGAGGAAACTGTTGTTTACTTATTGTTGCTATTATTCAGGGACTCTTCGCTAGGATTTTGTTACGTTTGAATTTTTTCGTATCCGTTGTTTACGTTTCCACCTTGTAATTTTTTCTATAGTTTTTTATTTTTTATCATCTGCTTTGTTATGTAATATCGAAAATTAGAGTTTTTTACACCGAAGAAACAATGCTTTGTTAACTATCATCTGTAAGAGTCGCCCTTCGTTTTTCAAGCTAGGCTTTCTCGCTAAACACTAATTTGTTCATTTTTTTTTTTTTTACTTTATTACTGTCACTCATTCATTTGCATCCTTTTTTATGTTATCTTGTTGTTGTTACGTAACCTTTCATCCTGTAAATTATTAACTTGTTTACTGTCACTACTTCATTAGCATTCCTTTTATGTTATTCTGTTGCAGTTACGTAATCGTTTGATGTTAATAATTATTAGTTTTTCCATATATAAATGCTGTAATCAACTTAGTTTTTACCAAGTATTGATCCCTGTAGTAATTTGCACTGAAGAAGCCCGAAGGGCGAAACGTTTGCATTAAATATGGACCTGTGAGTGGTTTGTTTCTGACTTCATTTTTCATCCAAGTTATATATATATATATATATATATATATATATATATATATATATAATGATGAATAGTAAAAAGATTTCAATTCATCGCTTTATTGCGACAACGCTGTTTCGTATGGTCAAAGAATGACCACACTCATCAGGCAATATTAATATTATTGCCTGATGAGTGTGGTCATTCTTTGACCATACGAAACAGCGTTGTCGCAATAAAGCGATGAATTGAAATCTTTTTACTATTCATCATTATAATCACTGCTCCTCTTAGAGTTGAGCGCTCTATAAATTTATTCTATTCAAGTTCAAGAAGTGTTATATATATATATATATATATATATATATATATATATATATATATATATATTTTTTTTTTTTTTTTTTTTTTTTTTTTTTAACGAGAAGATAAAGTTAGAAAAGGGAATAACAAAATAGAACTGTCGGGCCATTTGTTCCCAACTCCCGATATTTCCCTTCGAGTTATCGGAAATCGACTAGTTGGTCTTTAAGTGTCTCAGCAAGATCACCGTTTACGATCCTTATAGGAAATTTTTTCAAAATTTATAAATAATTATAAAAATAATTATTTTGGAACAGTAATTATATATAAATAGTAATTTTTGCCCTTATCACTTTAGTATCAAAAGTGGCTTTGTTGATTTGTATAGGTAATCACATGATTTCGAGTGCAATTTGGGATAAATCAGCACGAGTAAATTTTTCAAAGGCTAACCAAATTGCACGAGCCCGTAGGGCGAGTGCAATTTGTAGTCTTTGAGAAATTTACGAGTGCTGATTTATCCCAAATTGCACGAGAAAAATCATGTGATTACTTGTTAATAATACACATACAAAAATTTCTCTGCAAGTGGATGACAAACAAGATGTGTTCGGTCGCTTACCTTTCCGAATCGTTGTTAAAACATTACGGAGTTGCCAAGGTTTGTAAATCCAAATACTGCTATGGAATTTTAAAGCTCTCTGTCATGCATTATCAGGTGCTTTTATCCTCATTCAGTTTCATGGGAATGAGCTGAAATGTGCGACTTCAATTCAGGCTTGTAATCTTCCTTCTTTACGAGCTGTCGCGAAAGAAAATCCTCGATTGGTAGCCTTCAGTAGTTTCGTAGAGCCTCTTTTGTGCTGCACAAACGTCCAGTTGCTAGTATATTAGTTTATACACTGACAGTTTTCGTTAAATCGGTCTAACTTTGCATTAATTGATGTTTTTGTTCTGTCCAAACCCTCCGACAGCGGCCGCCATTTTGTTTGGCGCGATTTCGAGGCTTTCCTGTCAATCAACTTAATTTTCTGCACTCAATTTCATCTTTTTGCACTCAATTTCAACTTTCTGCACTGTTTGGGATTAATTGACGTGCTCTCAGCCAATGAGCTTGCTGAAATTTTTGCACGTGTATTATTAATCCAAATATGACGAAGTTATGGCAGTCGAAAAGTACATGGCAAGATAGTGATTAAGTATTTTTATACTGCTGGATACCAAGTTGAACTGCAGTAAAAACACATGGGTTGCATTTACCAGTAATTTCATAAATTCAGTAATTTCGTTGCTTGCGATATAAACGGAAGTGCAAACCAGAAATCGAGTGCAGAATGCTGAAATCGCTCGGAAAATAACTTCTTCCGAGCAGTGCGCGAGCAAGGTTAGGTCCCCGACACAGATCACCCAAAGATCGTAATCCTGTGAATTTTGGACAAAAAGAGGGAATCAATAAATTTTATTTGCTTTTAGGCTTTTTTGGGAAAATAGTTTCATCTAAAAACCGCCACATGAATTGTGCTAAAAAAGATAAAAATATAAATGTCAGGCGAGAGACATTTTTCGCTCTTTTACTGCGGCCAAAAGAAATTGATTTTTTGATTTTAAGATTTAGTTGGAAATTTAAATATCCTTTTGTGGCTTCATTCACTAGTAAGCCGATTTTGGAAAAATGCACAGAAATTGATGGCGGTGCTTCTAGGCGGTTTCTGGTTCTCTCTGCGGAATATCATCCACGACCTTGAGGGGAGTGACCTGGTTGCCCTAGTCGCACACGGGACGTGACTTTCAATAACAAAAACGTTTCCATTGGGATAGGGTAAACTAATGTTATCTTCATGAGTTCATCTCAAACAACGGGTGACATATGAAAATCTTTAGTCGCCTCCTGGTCACCTTCTATAAGCTTCACAGAAATAAATAGAGTTCCTTCTCGAGATTTTTTATCCATCTTACTGACGAATGTGGACTCTACTTGAGTCGTTTGATTTTATAATATAACGGTTTTGTTGTTTCATGCAACCTCGTTTAATTTATAAAATGACGATTAAATTTGCAAGACTAGTCTGCAAAATATAGTTCAGTACTTGACTACGTTAACAGAACGCGACGTACCTAGCTACATCTGTATCTTAATATTATAAACAATGTCAACAAACTGTTTCAAAATCGCTAACTGTCTCGTAAAGGCTCGCCAGCGTGATTATGTTGTAGACAAGACAAAAAGTTAAGACCTAGCTGTTTATTTTATTACATGTATTCATTGGTTTTAGTATTCGATACTCAATTTCAAAACGTTCCACTTTAATTATGTATAGACGGCCTTTCTGTAAGTGTAACTGCATAAGTATACTAAAATCTTCAAGTTGATTTGTGCGTCACAAATTAGAGGTCCTCTCTTAGCTCCTAGCCGCCTTGGTGTAAACGTCGCTGCTCTAAGCTTCCCAAAAGATTCAACCCTCCTCCGTCCCCAATGGCTACTATCTTTGACATTGCCCCTTACTCTTATTATACCTCGTTTTACTTAATGAAATCAGCGTTAGAGTTGGCGTTTTAGCTGTCCCCACCTTTGATGAATGGTGGTCAGTTTTGTCATCACTTCATTAGTGAACGGATAAGTGATTATTGTGTACATTTAAATAAAGGCCACACTCGTGGCAAATGTAAGGCGGGAGTACACCTGAAGCCTATTTTTCCACCGCTAAACTTGGCTTAATGCTAATATCTCGTCCGCGTTTCAAGTAATTAATCCAGAAACTCTATGCTCATTTCACAAAGCTATGTTTAGCGGTGTTTTGTAAATTTTTTGGTGATTTTTGGGGATGTTTGGGAAGAGATAGGATTAGTAAAATTTGGAGAAATAAGAAATATTAAAGATTTAATGTGATTTTTAAATTAGAATTTGAAGTTAAAAATAAGTATATGGACACCCACCTTTTGAAACTTTAATTATTTTGTATTTAACATGCACTTTCTACAGGTATGAATCAATCGAATGTCACAGGAGCAAGTGCTTCTTTCACCATTTCGTGCCGAATATTAAACCCAAGCGCCCTCACAAACGCCATTTTGGTTGTTGCCTACGTGACTTTATTCATCGCCGCTTGCGTGGAGAACACTATAGTTATATACTTGGTGAGGACAAACAGATATTTGAAGCAGTCCACATTTAACTACCTTATCATCAACATGGCTGTTGCAGATCTCATTGATGTTTGTTTTGCAACCTTGGTGTCTGTCACCTTCGTGTTTGTTGGTCTACAGTGGATTCCTGGTTTAGTTGGAAAAATATCCTGCAAACTTGTTCACTATATTTTTCTTATGTCAATCGGACTCTCGATCTCCACGCTTATTATAATGTCCGTGGATCGGTACATGGCAATTGTACATACCATGAAAAAGCCAATGTCTTTAGCAACAGCGAAAAGATCTATAGCATTGAGTTGGATAATATCAGCCATTGTAGCTTCTCCTTATCTTTATAAGATGGATACAAGAAAAATAAGCGACAATACTACCATTTGTGCCTCAATCTGGAGCGACGATCCTGAACAGGATTTATTTTATAGCAAGCTGGAGGAATGTGCCAAGGCTCTCATATTTTACGTACTTCCATTAATTGTAATAGGGACAACTAGTATCATAATTGGTTATTCTTTGCGCAAAAGGCGACCAATTGGTGACAGTCAAACACAGCAAAGAGTAAACATACAAAATCAAAAGATTTATAGGTTATTAGTTGCTACTGTAGCTCTGTTCGCCTTTTGTTGGTCGTTTGCCCATGTAAACCATTTGATGAGTGTATTTTTCTCTTTGAAATATTGCGCACTCCCAGCGCCTGTTCCACTTTTCTTCTACTGGATCTCTCATATAAATGCTGCAGTTAACCCAGTTATTTATTTCACATTTAATAACAAATTTAAGCAAGGTATTAAGCATGTTCTAAGCAGAAGATCAGAAGCAAGCAGACATCTCCAAATACGAAATGTAGCTCCTCAAATCCAAGAGAATGTTCATTTGTATTCGAGTGTCTAGAATTTAAAATTTGTTACAATCAACAAGGATAACGAGCACGGGATTCGATACGAAACTTAAGTAATTAAGTCAATGAATTATGTTTCACACTATGTAAGTTCTATATAAAGTATTTCATGTGCAACACAAATATTTGCGTAGGGAACACTAAATCAAACAATCCTAATCCCTTTACCATTAGAATAATTAAGTGTAAACCTTTGACACTGATATTTCAATCTGGATTCTTCGTATTAACACCCAAGCACAAGGAGCGTATTTGCCTAATGTAATAATTTTGAAGAATCTTTACTGCTCCAAACCACAATTTATTATGGCAGCACTAGTTACCTTGGATATCGTATTCCTTATAACTTACTTGAAGTTCTAAATCTATTTTAAGGTATATAGATAAAGATCGCCTTCTCCGCTGACATAGGTAAAAGGAAACGTTTTCAAGAAATTTATATGTATATATCCTGTTGAAACAGTTAGTTCAAGTAGAACAAAAATGGATTTAATCTGAATAAACGCCTTTTATTTTCCGAATGCCCATAGCTGTATGAAATATAGAAAAAACACTCCGAAGAACTCCCTGTTAAACTCAATTATGATATACAATATTAATATACAATCTTCGTTCACTGTCCAAAATCCACGCGCGCAATTGGTTAAAATCGAGCACGTGATTTTACGTTACCTGACGTCAGCAAACTCCAACAGTGCGTTATTGACAATAACGCATAAAAATCGTGCATTATCGACAATGGCTTCAGCTGATAGATTTGTAGAAATAGTGGAAGAACAAATATGAACTTATGAACGATTTTAAGCCTCACTTATATTTAATTAATCTATGGCTTTTTGTGATTTCTATATTCCTAAACTACGCCAGTATAATTTTGTGCTACTTAGATACATCTGAATTCTTAGTCTATTTATTAAAAATTCTTGTTCAAAGTTCGCGAAATTTTGTATTGCGTGCAGTGTACTCAGATTGTATATTAAAAGGGTTAGAGGCTGTTAGTTTGTGTTTTGTTTACAAATACACGCACTTGCTGGCAGCACAATGAACTCGAAATTTTCAATACTGCACGAGGCGTAGCCGAGTGCAGTATTGAAAATTTCTCGTTCATTGTGCGGCCAGCGCGTGCGTGTATTTGTAAACAAAACACTCACAACAGTCTCTAACCCATAAATAAAACATTGTTACATGCATTATTTAATGCACTTTTCCAAAACCATTTTAAAACTGAAATAATAATACATGTTGTATCTTAATAAAGCTGGAAAGGGATAGTACTACTTGATTTATCGTCTCAATTTTTCGACAAAGTGGTAGACGTCAATCATTCTCCTCAATGCTAGTCTCATTCCAAGCTTTACTGAGCATTACAGTCTGGGCAACCGATTTGTTACTGAAATCACAAAGTGGTTAGAGCGCTGGACTTGTAATCCGGAGGTCCCGGGTTCAAATCTTCCTTCCTGCCACTGGATGGATTTGTGCTTGGTCGCCCCAAATTCAACTCCCCCACGCTTTGTAAATAGCCAACTGGTTAGCCTCCTGTCCGTTGGGATTTTAACAAGTTTCTGTTTCATTTACAATATAATTTGTTTATTATTTACAGTGCCCTCAATTAGCGGAGCAGTGCTAAATACACTGACACTTTAATAATTTGTACCCAGAAAAAGGACAGTGTTCAAAGGGAGATGACAAATCACATACGTACATTGTAGAAACAAAGTATAGAAGGACGATAACTAACAAGTTTTATTTCCACTTCTTCTCGATTTACAAATTCGGTATAAACCGTCATCTTTGATTTATAAAAGCTTATGACTTTGCAAGCAGAACCAATTCAAAATAGCCATTGTTGGTCGTGATTTGTTTAAACTTTCTCTTGATTCTTGTTTGTATCCTTGTCATTATCCTTAGTCAGACGCCTGGGTTTTTATTAAGTTTGTCCGTGACTTACCCCGGAAAAGGAAAAGCTCGTAATTAACTAATTTTATCGATCGATATCGATTTGATTGTATTTCCGATCATCGATTTCATCGATTGGTAACTCGGGGCAATATGTAGTATGTAGAACGGTTAAATATCTGACATATGATACAAGTGAGGCCGCTAGCGCCCTGACAAGCAGGCCTGTCAACTTTTCATTTCAAAGATCCGATATATGTATCCGTGGTACCAACTTAGAAGGATATTAGTTTTCATCGTTGGCTTTTCGCTGTGGAAATCGCATTTTTCATTTTTTGATAGGATTCATTAGGTCCGATGCTTCACGCGTACGATTTCCGTCATGTGTCAAGTCTCGCAGCTAAAGACGTTATGTCATCCTGCTACTACTGGCTGTCAATCATACAACCACAAGCTTTTATTGATTGGCGTGACTCTTTTCAAATGCAACTATTTTCAATTTGAAGTACATTGCTCTTTTAAATGAGAATTGAATTTCTTCTTTGTGTCCCTTATAAGCGTTTAAGCTTATCACAATTAAGACTGATCGAGAATAAAATTTGTGCACGGCAGGCAAGAATTCGATGGGCAGGTTGGTTCAACTGGCTGCAACGTATAGACACTTTGTATAAATGGCGTCCAAAATTGAAAAACAATTTGAATGTGAGGCTTAGGATGTATAAGTATTGTCATTCAAATGCCGACGCCATTTATGCAAAGTGTATATTGTGCCTTTCAAGCAAAGTAAGGGGTTGAACATAATTTAAAGCCCTTTTCCAAGTTTCTCTAAGCTTCTTGTTCAAAATTCAAGTTCATTGCCGTTTCCTTTATTTCTTCGTTACTTAGAAGAGTGGTTAAAAGCGCTTCCTTGTCCAGTTTGTTTAATATTGATGTGAATGTTAGCCTACAGACCACTAAATGAGCCTAAACTGTATTGTGGTCGGAGTTTAAGGTGGCTTACTACAGTTTTTACGAGGCAAGAGCGCGCGCTACGATTCGGCTGCCTGACGTCAATATCGCTCGCGCTCGCAAAACTTTCGTGAGTAACACTAAAGGAAAGGAAAACAAGTTTGAGCCCTTTATTCGAAAGCTAACAATTTCAGAAAGTTTCAGAAGGTTTTAGACATATCATAGGACGAAAACAATACTACAGATAGGTTGATAAACAACCGACAGAGGAGTTCTAATTCGCTTTTTTCATCGCTCATAACTTGTGGCGTTTTATGAGCGCGCGCTCAAATAATGGGGCATGCGCAATTCGATTCTTGTCGGAGGTCGTAAAAACCTTACTTCGTCTCAAAATATCTCAAAAACCTACCGTACGACCCATAATGAAATTTTCATAATTAATTTTTTGGAGTGAATCGCGTCAACTGTCAAAATCTAAAAAAAAATCTGTAAGTCAGATTTTGAGCTATTTTTAAAATAGGCAAAAAAACCCACTGTAGAAGTCAAACTTGTTCACACACGCAAACCTTTATTTAAAAACCACACGAGGTAAACGACGAAAATGCGACGAAAATGCGATGATAATGCGATGATAATGCGGCGATAATGCGGTTGCTAAAGGAAATAACAAAATTACAAGTTACGATAAAAATACTAAATTAACGGCTGAAATTGACAAGATAAAAGGCATAACAGAAAATAACAACTAAAGATACTTACAAACGTTGTATGACTACGGGAACGAGAGCAACGAAAGGACGATGAATAAACTTAGAAAAACTCGATGTGAACGGTACAGAACGTCGATAGAGAATGAAAATTAAAACTAAAACTTACGCAAATAAAACTAGGAAACAAAGCGAAATTATGCACAAAAAACCTAACAGAATATAAATAGCACGAAAGCACGATAAGTACACAAACAATACGAATGACGAAGTAATGAATTCGCAAATAAAACAACACAAATAAAAACAAAGAACGCAGCAGCCACACCCACATTTTCCTGTTTTGCAAAAAATCTGTCTTACAGATTTTTAATTTATTTTGCATGAATGTTTTATGTGATCCAATTTCTAATTTCTGAATTTTTGAGGTGGGGTCGTACGGGCAGATTTTGAGAAAAACGCCATTGACAATACTAGTGCCCAGTCTCCTCTTAAGCACTCGGATATTCATTTTGGCTGTTTATTAGCATCTATATTGCTCAAATGTCGCATATATTAGTTGTAGGATGCAACAAACAATAATAAGTGAAAGCTTAAACCTTTCTGGACATTTTATTAAAGAGTTAAAAGCTGGGCTCATTTACCCCCTCAAAACTGTAGGCCACCTTAAATTTAATTCAGGATCAGAAAAACTACTGTGTAGGAAATATCCAGGCGTCCTCGTTATTTCATTCAAATACTCCCCATATAGTCACGAGTAAAGTGTAAATCTATCTTAAAAAAACTAGCGGTATAAATAAGGAACCACTTTTCGCTGCCCTCATGACAGCATTTTCAAGTTCAATGTCAATATCAAGTGTGATGGCTATTTATGAATATGATTATATGAGATAAAGCGTGAAAATTTTTTTTGAAGTATTTGAATGTAATTAAAGGTATAAGAATTAGAAAAGCATTGTTTTACATGAAAAGAGTTAGCACGGATAGAGTCAGATTGAGTGTTAAAATCTGGTTTAGTTCTTTTATAAAAAAACATCTCGTGAATGGTTTACTTTGACATTTCTTTAAAAAAAAACATCTTGTAAAATATCTTTAATCAGTCTTTATTATTTGCCTCAATAGATGACAATTTTTAATAAAATATCTCTTTTTGTATTACGAAGCAGGAGCCCACAGCTAACCCTGCTGGGCTTATTTACAACCTCCCATGCAGGCGCTTGTAAGTGACTTTGGACATATTTCTTAGCAAAATACACCTATTTGCATTACGTAATCATAGAAAAAAAAATGATGCTATATCGTAATAATGCCTGATTGATTTCTATAATTTGTTGCAAATATGACCGAAGAAACGGTGCCGTCTCATAATGCCTCACAATATACAGGTCAAGCAATTTATCTCATTGCGCGATTAATTAACATATGGCTGTAAACGTGAGAGGTCTCTGTTATTGCTGCAAGCTATGATGATTAAGCTAAATATTTCTTTATCGCTTTTCTCATTTTTCATTTTAACATGACAATAAGGTGTGTACTCAAACTTGTGAAACACGAAAGGGATCGTGTCCTGGAAACGTGTCATATTCTAACTTCCTATGGGCATTGTTGCCGCTGATTTCCTTCGGTATTTTGTTTTTCTTTAAGTACTACCTTATTGGTTAAAAATAAATTGAACAAAAAAAATGCAAGTCCCAAGTCCCAACCAATGAAAAGTTAACATAGTGCCAGTACACAAATTTACATAACATGACAATGATGCACGCCGACGTATAATTTTAGCATCATTTTTAAATTGTAACTCTTTATCTCAGACTGTCCAGTTGCAGAAACAGTGGTGTTTTATAATCTCTTCGCTTCGTTTTCTTGCCGTTGTTCATGTGCAGAAATTGTCAATTTGACAAAACACAATTCTATATGTTCAATTTCCGTGTTTTCAAATGAAGACAGGTGCTTTTGTTTGAATTAAAATAAGAAATAGGTTGGATTCTTCAACCGCGAGCTGAAGTACCTTTCGTTATAAGGAGCTTCCAGAAGCAACCAGTCGAGATCTTGGATAAAGAGGTAAAACTAAAAGTTTTTCTATTTAGTAAATGTCAATATAAATCATCGAATGAAATACTTTTCCTTTTTTGCATGGTAATTATATGTTTGGAGTCTGTAATCAATACTTAAAAGATGTATTCATCAACAAATTCCAAATGGGCTAAACTACAGAATACAGGGCCACTTTTCAAGCTATACCATTTCAACTGGCTCCTCGGGTCGTTAGATCACTCTCAATATTTACAATATTTCATATCATACCATGGTTACACTATACGCAACAATTTTATGACTCGCTGGTTACTTGGCTCTGCGGCTCGGTGGCTCGGTGGCTCGTCGATGTTGTTTACGGTTAGCTCTCAATAATGGTCATGGTAACACCTTAATATTGTCTGAATGGCACTGTAATTCGCTTTCTCATTCAATATAGCACTTATAATTCGAGGTTGGATCATGATTCTTTAAACAGCTATGTTCACCGACGAGCCATGGAGCCACGGAGCCACAAAAATAACCTTTAAGATTCCTTAAGAGCCCTCGAGCTGCCGAGCCAAAAAAATTATAACTTCTTTATTATATAACCTGTTATGTTCACCGACGAGCCATCGAGCCGTCGAGCCATAAAATTATATATCTATCTATTACTATGTGCTATGTATAATGTATAATCTATGTGCTATGTATAATTGAATATGACTGAGTTCTTTGGTATGACATTTATCATATGGCATTATGTATGAAATGAATTTATTGATGAGCCAAGAGCCTATTTAGTAATACTACTTGCAAAATGGCCCTGTATTCTGTAGTTGCTCCTAAAAATGATCTTTTTTGTACTTGGACTGAGAATGAAAATAGAAATTGAAGACATACAGAAGCGGAGAGAATTTGATGCATCGTACATCGCCCAGGAAAATTGAAATAATCGCCCGACGATGGACTCGTATATCGCCGCTGACGCAAATTACTACAAACATCAAGCCAAAAAATACACATTGAATGTAAAACGTACCAGCTTTTGCTGTTGTTTTTATTTTGCTTACTAAGACTGGAAGAAAAGAATAAGGTCAAAAAGGCGAAAATTTGGCTGAAACTGTGTGCCAAAATGCAGTTGCCATGGCAATTAAAAAATTACAGTAGGATAGATCAGACATTTGACACTCCGTACGTTAAAAATAGAACTTTAAGTATTAAACATCACAATTTCATCATACGACGAACTCAAAGCAAAATGTTAAAAGTGGATGTCCATTTCACATTGAAAATCTTTGTATTAAATAAGAAATATACTCAATTTACAGATATGAATAAATCGAATATCACAGGAGAAAATCTTTCGACCTCCATTCCATGCCGAATATTAAACCCAAGCATCATCACAAATGCAATTTTGGTTCTGGCCTACGTAACCTTATTGATCGCCGCTTGCGTGGAGAACACCATAGTTATACACCTGGTGAGGACATACAGAGATTTAAAACAGTCCACATTTAACTACCTTATCGTCAACATGGCTGTTGCAGATCTCATTGATGTTTGTTTTGCGACCGCGTTGTCTGTTTCCTTCGCGTTTGTTGGTCGACAATGGATTCCTGGTTTAGTCGGAAAAATATCCTGCAAACTTGTTAACTACATATTTGTTATGTCAATCGGACTCTCGATCTCCACGCTTATTATAATGTCCGTGGATCGGTACATGGCAATTGTACATACCATGAAAAAGCCAATTTCTTTAACAACAGCAAAAAGATCCATAGCATTGAGTTGGATAATTTCAGCCATTGCAGCTTCTCCTTATCTTTATAAGATGGATACAAGAAAAATAAGCGACAATACTACCATTTGTGCCCCAATCTGGAGCGACGATCCTGAACAGCATTTATTTTATAGCAAGCTGGAGGAATGTACCAAGGCTCTCCTATTTTACGTACTTCCATTAATTGTAATAGGAACAACTAGTATCATAATTGGTCATTCCTTGCGCAAAAGGCGACCAATTGGTGACAGTCAAACACAGCAAAGAGTAAACATACAAAATCAAAAGATCTATAGATTATTAGTAGCTACTGTAGCTTTGTTTACCTTTTGTTGGTTGTTTGCACATGTAAACCATTTAATGAGCGCCTTTTGCAGCTCTACATATTGTTCACTTCCACCGCCTGTTCCGCTATTTTTCTTTTGGATCTCTCATATAAGTGCTGCAATTAACCCCATTATTTATTTCATATTTAATAAAAAATTTCAGCAAGGTCTTAAACGCGCTCTTAAAGGAAGACACCCACAGTTCCGAAACGTCATTCCTCAAGAGAATGTTGCATTCGAGAGTCTGGAGTTTGAAAATGTTAATGCCAAACAGGACAACGAGGAAACAGGTACAAGTATGGGATTCGATACGAGACTTTGAGTATACGAAAATAATGCAATCAGGAGAAAGATACACATAAATGAAATAGATACATTTATAACTGGCATTAATTAAGTCAGTCAGTCAGTAAGTAAATAGGTAGGTAGCAGGTAGGTAGGTAGGTAGGTAGGTAGGTGGGTAGATAGGTGGGTAGGTAGGTAGGTAGGTAGGTAGGTAGGTAGGTAGGTAGGTAGGTAGGTAGGTAGGTAGGTAGGTAAGTAAGTAGGTCGATTGGTAGGTTGGTAGGTAGGTAGGTAGGTAGGTAGGTAGGTAGGTAGGTAGGTAGGTAGGTAGGTAGGTAGGTAGGTAGGTAGGTAGTTTAGTAATAAGTAAGTAAGCGAGCGAGCGAGTAAGTGAGTGAATAAGCAATCAATAGGTAATAAATGAGTAATCAAGTACTTGTGTAACTTAACAAAAACAGAAAAGCTACTTGTAAGAAAGCTATTAAAACAAGAAGTGTCCATTTAAAGCTATTTACACTAAATACCATCATTTTGCACATAATGCAGTAAACTGATATTCATTAAAATTATTCATGCAACACATTATCGGCATTCGAGAACGATTGGTTATACTTTTCTTAGCAGGCTAACGCAGGGGATGTCCCAAGCGCGAAAAAAGTCGGGATAGTCCTTGCACCATTCGCAACAACATCACTTTCGCGACAGGAATTCAGGAAATTGTTTTTGATAATCAGTTGATAAAGTGGGAGAACGTTTTGCAAGCATGCCTAAACGAGGACGGTATAGGATATAGCATCACCTATGAAATGCGCGACGAGCCAAAAGGACGTCTACGAAAGAAGCTACGATAGGATGAATTGGGACATACAGACGCAATAAGAGAGTTTGGCTGCGATAGGCATCTTTAGGGTCCAGTTTTCCCTTTCTGGCAAAAAGATTAAGAACACAATTGGCATGGCATACATCAAAATTCTCGCTCCCTAAAGTGAGATGCCCCTGGTTCAAATGTAGACGAAGAAACCTTCTGTTGCTTCAATATTGTACTTATCCGACTACTCTACGTTCCAGAGAATCCATAATAAATTTCTCAACTTGATCAGAAGCTAATACCAGTTAGAATTGTCCCTTAACTAGTGTGATCTTTTTACCACGATTTAAATATAAAACCAGTAAAATATTGTTTTAAATAAATTGTTGTATACAATTGTACAAGTAAAACAAAAAGGATAAAGGAAACTGCTTTTTTTCTTATTAGATTGTTTAATTCAGTTACCAAAGAAGGTTATTTTTGGTGGTCCTGGGCAGGGGGTTATTATTTATGTGTTGATTATAATTTTAAAAAGAAGCAGTCTGTTGCAATTTTAATTGTCTGTTAAAACAGACTACAACAGACTACTGTTAAAACAGCTTTAGTAGATCCCGTCAGGATGCTGAAGAACCCCAGTGTTCCCTTCTCATTTCCTTTGCAGAAGATGTAAGTCTGCATGGAGGTCTATGCAGCCCTATGGAAGCCGACATGGCGTTACAAGCGTTCTAATTTTATATTGTACCCCTCAGTTATTGACGTAATATAGCGTGACTCCGAACAATTGGAAAAAACCACGTTCAAATTAGAAGCACATCATCGTCACCTCCACTTCACTCACAAGGCATTGGATTACCAATTAGTTCCTAAATCGCTGAGATTTAAACCACCAGGCAGTCATCCTATCTTCCAACGAATAATGGATCGCGCCAGTAAACATTGCTTACGAGCAAGAATATCCATCTGCCATGATCACATCAAAACATCAAAGAACACCATTGAGAACACCAAACGAGAACTGTCTTCTCTCGTCCACGAGGAAACCTTTTTGACCTTACTATCATTTTTGAAGAACAGAGCCAGCACTTTCCACAGTAACATCGACAATAGACATGCGAAGAAAATTGCGAACTTGAAGCCTACGCGTAATCAGTCCATCATCGACAAAAACAACTGGGTAGTGAACCTTTCGAGTAAACCTCTTTCACCAGAAGAACGATCTCTCTTGGAAAAAGGTCCGAAGTTCGCCCCAACTCCAACGACCATTCCACACAAGAACATTGTAGCTGAAATCGAAGCGGCTATCTGTCACCTTCCTGATGTTTCAAAAGATGCTGTAAGAACGACATCTGCCGCCATTCTCCACAGGGCACGACTGCCGGTGCACAACAACGTCTCAAAACAAGAAAGAAGAGCTTTAAACGATCTTAAGAAAGATCAGTCCAGAGTCATAATGAAGGCGGATAAAGGAAACTGCTTTGTCGTCATGGACAAATCAGACTACGACAACAAGATGGAAACCCTACTCAATGACAGAAACACCTATGAACTTGTTTCTACAGCTCCCTTCCGACGAATTGAACGTAATCTAAATGCAATGTTACTTTCTTTAAAGAAACAGAAAAAGATAGATGAGCCAACCTATCGAAAGCTCCACTCGACTGATGGCACACCCCCAGCTATTCGAGGTTCTATTAAACACCACAAAGAGGGAAACCCTCTGAGGCCCATCGTCACCTGCATTGGTTCAGCACTTTACAATACATCCAAATTCCTGACAGACATCCTTTCCCCGCTACAAAACCGCAACGGATATTCGGTTTCTAACTCCTTACAGTTTTCCAACGAAGTGTCTGACATCAGGATCAACGACGATGAAGTCTTGGTTTCTTTTGACGTTGTTTCACTATTTACTGCAATCCCTGTAAACAAAGCGTGTGACTACATCAAGAAAAAACTGGAAGATGACACATCTCTCCTCTCCAGGACAAATCTAAACATCAGTGACATTGTTTCTCTGCTTAACTTCACTTTGTCGAACAACTATTTCGTCTTCAACGACAAAATCTACAAACAGATTCACGGATGTGCCATGGGAAGTCCTGTCAGTCCCGTTGTGGCCAATCTCTGCATGGAAGATATCGAGGAATCTGCTATCAATGCGTCACCTGTTGCACCTAAAATTTGGAAACGTTACGTTGATGACAGCTTTTGCATCATTAAAAAGAATGGAGTTACAGCCTTCCATGACACCCTCAATTCAATAGACACTAACATTTCTTTCACCATTGAACAAGAATGCAATGGAAAAATCTCTTTCCTTGACACATTGGTTTCTCGCAGCAATGGAGCAATTTCTGTGGATGTCTATAGAAAACCGACACACACAGACAGATACTTAGATTTTAATTCCCACCATGACAAAAAACACAAAGAGAGCACGGCAGCAACCCTCCTACATAGAGCGTTGAATTTACCTAACACATCTGAAGGGAAAGAACGCGAACTTAATCATGTTTACGCAGCGCTGGAGTCTAATGGCTATCCGTCAAAACTTATCCACGATTTACAGACCAAAAAAACTCGACCACCGCCAAATTTATCCCCTGAGGAACTTGTTGGAATGTTTTTCAATTTAGTCGAATCTACTGAGTCACGCAAGTCTTTCGCGTCCCTTCCATATATCAAAGGTGTAACTGAGCCCTTGACCCGCGTCTTGAAGAAGTATGATATCTCGGTCACAAATAAGCCAATGAACACTCTACAACAGCAGTTCCCGGCCCCGAAGTTTCGCCCTGCTCCGGATTTACAAACCAACGTTGTTTACAAAATTCCTTGCGCCGACTGTTCGTGGTGTTACATTGGTGAAACTGGCAGAGCATTTAACACGCGAAGAAAAGAACATTTAAGAAATGTAAAAACAGCGGCTAAAGGCTCCAGAATTGCGAACCATGCATGGTCCCATGACCATTCCATTGACTTTAATAACGCCTCCGTAATCGACAAAGGCAGCTTCCGAACAAGAAAAACACTAGAATCGTGGCATTCCATGGTCACTCCAAATGCTGATAACAATTCCTGCCCACTCCCTGGGCAATACAACATTCTTTTTACACACATTCATAATTAATTTACATAGTCCATTCTTTTTTATTCTTACACATTTATATTCATATTTCGTCATTCTTTTTTACCCGTTGAAGACTGTAGTTCAAACAGTCGAAAGCTCGTACTTTTTAAATATTTTTAGCCAGAGATCGCCTTTAAATTTTTAATATGTTTAACCCTGGCTACGGTCCTTCAATATTTTTAAGTCTCTTTTATGTAAACCTGATGAGTCATGATGTCGACAGTTATTTATTCATATGACGTATGAATTGTGTGATTGCCTGTTATTTCTATGGTGTGTCCGCACGAATAATTGTCTTTTCCCGTTGAGCACGCAAAACAGCTGATGCATGATGCTGCAACTATATTACCATAAAAAGAAACAATAACAAAACAAAACAAATCCTTCGTCTTAATGCACTTAAATTACGTTTTGAGAGTTTTAGTCGGTCGACCATACTGCAAAAAATATTTAATGAACTTTCAAACTAAATCTGCCGTGTTTTTGTTCAGTTTAAGTTTAACATGACTTTCTTGAGACGCAAAATATCACCACAGTTATTTTGGGCATAATTTAGGTTAAAATATACTGAAACAGAAACGAAGCAAACTAGTTGACTATGACGGTGCGATATGATTTTGAAAAGCGTCCGTTTGTTTTGTGCTTCCATGACAATAAGAGATAATTTAAGTGCATACAAAGTGTTTTCAGGTTAATATAAATTCACTTTGTTCTGTGGTCTATCTTCTCATGCAAACTTCCACTCGTGCACGGAAAGGTACGGCGACTGTTTACTGTTGCTAGAATACCGGCATCTGCTTTACACTGCGCGACGTTCTACTCTAAAATACGCGAATAATTTCAACAATGCTGAACCCAACAAAGGTAAGTAAAGTACTTTCATTTTATGTGAATAATATAAAGTATGATTCAGAACATCATCAGTTATCAGTCAATATAGAAGGTCAATTTTGTAGTATTATCGACACATAAGACTCAGACAAGGTTTGTTTGCGTATTGGGCAGTTTGGTGGAAAACAAACCTTCTGTAAAATACCTAATACAAGCGTTTTGACAATTTCGTGCCTTGGACTATTTTAAATAATTCGATTCACAAAAATGCTAATTTTTCAACCTTGGCCGGTGATCGACATGGCTGTCAAAGTCTGCACAGGCATAAAACTACAAACGTTTTAAACAACCTGGCGTGAAGATAACCTGTCATGGTTTGCCATACTATAATATTTGTCATAATTTGGATCGAGGATAGCACCATGAAGGAAAAAACGTACATGTGCGAATCTGTTTACAACATCAACATCACTTCCAAAGTGTGGCGTCATTTGCATATATTGTCACTCAACGTTTCGACCAATCGACCAAGTCGACTTAGTCGTGCTGTTTTTCTTTCATGAGTGTACATGTGGTTGGGATTTGAGAGATAGGGAGAAAATTAAAAAATGGTACCCTTCAAATTTAGCTTCTTCTATTCTACTCGTCTGTTCGTTACAAATACAAGAAAATTTGATTAATATTTTATATTCAGCGTTCAGGCTGTCAGTGATGACACGACACTTTAATTGCTCGATTAACCTGACAAGCAGCAAGTTCAGTGATGAAAACAATTTAAAAATTGTATGTACGTCTTCTGCTTCTTCTCTAATTTAGTGTGTCTTCCTGTGTTTTTAGATCCATGGAATTTTTACATAATAAAAGGAAACTTAAAGTTCTGGCTGAAATATTGGAACCTAACTCATTAGCAATTGCAAATTTATTTTTTGTTTTTAAGTTCATGCCCTGATTTGTAAAGTCAAGTAGAGAAAAAGCAAATGTCAATATGTTTAGGAACATTGACGATTCTTTATTCAATTCGCGAGCCTGCCCTGTTTATTGGCAGGGCAAGTATCATGCTGGGCCTGAATCAGTATAAACATCATTAAACTTATCTACGATTTGAACCAATTTGTTTTTCTTTGTTGTTTTTTTAACTTTGGCAAATTGGAACGTGTACCTTAGTGTGGTTTTACTCAACCCGTGAAACAACAGGTACTAATTAGTGCGTAATAGAAAAAAACTAAACAAAAGAAAACTATGGAATTAGTGGGTGATGCTATTTCAAAAAAAAAAGTGAGAAAACCGAGTAGAAACTCAGTAAATCCTGGTTTGTAATTAATCGCCTTTTAGCTTTAAAACAACTGAGTCTGCACTATTAACTGCATTTAAGTGTAATTAGTGACATTTTCTTCAATCTTTACTCTTCTTCAGCATCTTGTATCGATTGCTGCGCTGCTATCACTGCTGTCAGCGAAGCTTCATGGTCTCACGGTGGGTATTAAGTTTTGAGATTATCTGAGTGCCAAAAACAGTGTCTAAATTTCTGACTGCCTGCATGAGTGCATGTTATTATAGACGACAATTGACACAGCAAAGCACAAAGGATCACATAACGTTTATGACTCACAGTAACTTGTCATGTTATTATGAAAAATTGCATTATCGTTTTCACTGTCCATAGAAAGCACTAAAAAGGATTGTTGAAAATATATGTATTATAACACTTTACGTATAAATAGAAAATCAGATCAAATGATCTGATATTGATCTTTCAGGGTTATTAATTGCTATATATATTTTTAGATTAGCAAAGCCGGCTGTGGAACAGAAAAAGGATGTTTTATGTTTCCAACCTCCTGTAGCGACAACTGTGATTTTCTGGTGACGTACAAAGTTAACGGCTCAAATAAACTGGAGTTCGAGTTGAGCGGCAAAGGCGACTGGGCAGCAGTGGGATTTAGCAATGACCAGTTAATGGTAATATATATAAATGCATCCTTATTGTACCTATAGTTAGTCTATCTAGAATACTATATATGCTTGTTGATTCAGCTATTTTGGGCATTAATCTGGATAGAGTTTCCACATTTCCAGTAACTAATTAATCGTGTACTACACGATTGTGATGTTCACCTTAGTTTTTAATTCAATAGTTGAATAGTATGTCGGGAACATGCAATCTCAACTGTAGTCCGTTACCAACTCCTGTACAAACCAATCAATCACAAACTCAGCATAACAAGTCATCTTGTTGATTGATACACATCAGTGCTAGTCGTGAGAATTCCGTTGTACAAGAAATAACATCCTTTTATTTATTTATTTATTTATTTATTTATTTATTTATTTATTTATTTATTTATTTATTTATTTATTTATTTATTTATTTATTATTCCTTGACCTGCATGTATGGCTACATGTATGGGCTCTATGAACTATCTTGGAGACGGCGGCCGATCCACTTTGCTGGGATAATTCGCCTTACAAACATACAGAAACGTTGTAATTAAGTTGCCTTTTTAATTACGCTCAGAGATAACACACAATGGCACTTTCGCAGTCATTAATTATCATCATTATTATCATAAAGAGTCTAAAATGTATAGCTCTGTGCCTCCTCGCTCTGTGGAGCTGATTGGGAACACTAAAATCAGAAAATATAAAAAAATGTACATATAATAAGATAAAAGTAGTCATAAAAAGTTAATTGATTTCCTATTCAATGCAATGCAGCAAGACACATTTAATGCCAGGACAACTTACGTTTTAAGATGTATTTAAAATATTGCATTTAAATATCATGATCAGACCATGGCTCGTCCTGAGAATTCCGACATAAACGCAAAACAAGTTGGTTACTCTTGGCATTAAACTTGTCTTGCTACATTGCATTGAGAAGGAAATTAGTCGTTATTTCTTTCCGTCTTTTAATCGGAAGAATTCCCCCAAAGCAAACAGTGTTATGAGTGTAATGAAATCGTCAAAAATTTTTGACGTTTGCGTTCATATACATATAATGCCATTTTGTAGTGATATCGAACTCTTTCAATTTATAGCCTGATACAGACATTCTTATGTGCGTCAGCAATCAAGCAATGAGTGGTCATTATTATGCCTCAGGGAAGAGTACGCCAACTAAGACCACCCCGGTAAGTAATGTGTTTTTCTTTTACGGTTTTCGTTCTTTTTGTCGAAGGACGCCACGTTCTAGAAGGGTCTACAATAAAATAAAACAAATACAATACCAGAACACTGTCATGCGTTTAGACGCCAGATATGTGAAAAGCGCCAGAAGCCTTGGGCTATGAAAAGTCATTTTGCGAGAACTATCTGTAGTCTGATATATGTTAGAATCTATTAAAAACAAAATGTTTGGAGGGCTCAACACTCTTGTTTTACAGTTAATGACTTGACAGCTGATTAGTGCTTGTGACAGTGCAGTAATCAGATGCTTGATTATGCTCTGCTTCAGACTCCAGCAGCAGTGACAATTATTGAGCAAGCAAACGGGGGTGGAATGATAAAGTGCAGGTACGTCTTATTATTTATGACCTCGTCCTTACTTATTGCCGCGCGTTCTCCAAATGCTGTCCCCCAAACGGTATTCGACCCTTCACAGCATATGTCCACAGCAAACGAATCAGTCTTTCATGTTCACGCAGAGCTCATTAGTTTTGTGGTATATACAGCTGCAGGGCCGTAGGCAGGCTTTCGCTTGGGTGGATGCGAGCCCCGGAAGTGTGGGCGTCTAGAGGGGTCGGTGGCTCCAGGGGGTACTTCCCCCGGGAGATTAAGAAAAATCAAGTTGTTGAAGTCCACATTTCCTGCATTCTGAGAGTCATTTTAACCCTTATTTCTTAGTGAGAGAGGGTGCGGACGCACCCATCGCACCCCCCCCCCCCCCCCCACTAACTGCGGCCCTGAGCTGAAGGGCAATCAAGCGAGCCAAAAAAAGTAAAGTTAGCTCAGTTACCTTTATACAGCCTCATATTAGAATACAGAATACTCAGAATACATAGCCTGTTCAGTTCCAGGCTCTCTGCAGCTGGGAGAGCCTGGAACAGGCTACAGAATAAACAGAATAGACAGTTCTTGATTCGAGAAGCAAAAACTTACGTATTGACTGTATGAAGTTCCATTATATGTGTAGCTATCAGGAAAATGACAAATATCTTATTTTCTCTCATCGCGTTCAGAATATCGAGGGATATCAATCCAAGCCCAATACAAAATTTTAGAAATTTGAATCTAGAGGTGTACCTTCTTGGTGCTGTTGGAAGTTTAGATGGTAAGTGCTTTATTTGTGTTAATTCTTTTTTTTGGCCGTTGAAGACTGAGTGCAATTATAATTTAGTGCGATCTTTATTTTAATGGGTTGAGTTTATTTTGGTGAAGTAAGTAAGTAAGTAGTGAATGTCTGTATTAATAGGTTCAGGGAGCCTTCAACAACATTCTTCGAATTCCAGACAGTCCTCGAGTGCAAAAGTAAATGTGGCAGAAGCTGAGGTACTGAATGCAATGAATACTGATATAATGGTGATAATTATTAATCCCATTCCCTCGGATGGAATTTAATTTTTACCTTGATTTTTACTAAGAACAATTCTGTTAACAGCTCGTGATCTTTTGTAATTACTGTACGAACTCTTCTTTTATTATATCAAAAAGCTTACGGTTTCGTATCCAGAGGTAAATTACGTCCATGCTTAGTTCACTGATGGGCAGTATTGCCAGTTCTTTTTAAAAAGCTACCAAATTAATTAATTGATTAATCAATCAATCAATCAATCAATCAATCAATCAATCAATCAATCAATCAATCAGTCAGTCAGTCAGTCAATCAATCAATCAATCAATAAATCAGTCAGTCAATCATTCATTCATTCAATCAATCAATCAATCAATCAATCAGTCAATCAATCAGTCATATCACTCAATCGATCAATCAATCAATCAATCAATCAATCATTTCATCGATTTATTTATAGTGGTCAGTTAGAGGGGCAGTATCACGAGAGGTGTTTTGGTGATTTTCCTCCAAATAACGCTGTCAAACTTGAAAACGTCGGTAACAGGGAAACTGTTAGTGAATTTCCAATTAATACCCTCGTTGGATTTTCAAGTGGCACTGAATCTTGATGAGACTGCCCGTTTAAGGCACCCTGTCTAGTCAGTGAAGATAATATCTTGATAATAATATTGCCGAAATGTGGATTGCCGTAGCTATCAGTAAGAATAAAATTCTATTACGTACTGTAAAAAGACCAATTACGAATGTTAAAAACTCTTCAAATATTTCGAACATGAATTGCGCTTTTCGTCAGCTTAAGATTAAATGGCAAAATCGCAATCATTATTGGCTAATCAGGACTGCGTATGCAATCTGTGTAATCTTTCTTTTTTGCCAGTGTTTCATTCTTGGCTGTACTTCAAATTGTTTTGTTGCATATTTGCAGTCGAATATTTGGCTATTTTTTATACCTAGTCCCCTACAACAACAGCAACAACGCAAGGCAGCTTTGGAATTCCGGAAGCTTGCTCATCGAGTGAAAACTGCGATTTTCTGGTAACTTTCCAAAAAGTTGGCGAAGACAAAGTGGAGTTTGAGCTAAGTGGCAAAGCGGGCTGGGCAGGAGTGGGATTTAGTGATGATCAATTAATGGTAAGTTAAAGCACATGGCCACTGCTGATCAATAGTTTAAAATAACATTTTGAGAATTTTTAAAACATCGTGAGTATATAGAAATGCAAAGATATCATGCATTTCATGAACTGTTTATGCTACTTACTAATCACAATGGATACAACATGGTGATGGTTGTCGTCCGTTTGGTTGCTTCATATGAATTGGGCTGTGTATGGAATTCGCAGCATTCGGGTGATCTCCTGTCGTCATCCGAACAATTTGGGCCATATTTGGCAGTCTTTGCAAGTCTTCAGATGAGCTTTTATAACAAATTTCTATTTATCATCGGATGACTTTTGGCAGACAATATCCGGATGCTCTTTTTTTGAGAACGCAAACGCTCTTTAAGACGCTATTGCTTTCAGTGCTTCTCTACGGCTGTGAAACGTGGAAGCTTACAAAGGGAGAAGAAAAGAAGCTTGACATCTTCCAAACCAAATGCCTCAGAAGAATCTTCCGCAACCGATGACAGTAGCATGTGACAAACAAGGAAGTACTGGAGATGGCAGGAGTAGGCCCAATAAGCGAGAAAGAGATGGTGCTGGATTGGACATGTCCAGAGGAAAGAACTGAACAACGACTGTGCTGTTGCCCTGGGATGCAAGCCGCGGAGGGAAAGACACACAGACGCAGACCCAAAACAACCTGGCTTCACACTGTGGAGAAGGAAAGAGACAGACAGACAGGGGTGAAACACATGGCAAGAGCAATTAAGACAGGGAGCAAACATCCACCAGCAGTGGAGGGAAGATGTCCGGGCCTTGTGCGCCTTCTGGCGCGGAGAGATTTAACTTTAACTATCTATTTTTGAGAAACCACTTGGCGTCTCTATAGCTCGTTTGTTGAGTGCATTATAAAATGTTCTGACAGGCAAGTGGGGTCAGTAATAGGTAAATGTATAATTCTCTTTTAACAGAGGCTAAGCCTATTTAATCACAATTATGCAATATGTAATGATATAATGATAGCTGCCTCAGTGGTGATTACATGAACAAAGAGAGTTATTAGCCTTTTTGTCTATCTACTTACAGGCCGATACGGACATGCTCATTTGCGTCAGTGATAAATCAAAAAGCGGTCATTATTATGCATCAGGACGAACTACACCTACTATGACTACTCCAGTAAGTATTTTCCAGTTTCGTTTTCGTTTTTTGGCTATGATTTATTATAAAAGAAAAAGTTGAAGGGAAAGTTAAAATGATACCAAATTCTAAACTAGTGCCTTCTTGAAAACAAGATCCGACTGCCAATTTCAAAGCGGAGCAAGCTGTACTTTCTAGCAACCTGTGACTCGGTCGTACAGGTCCTATACTTAAGTTTATTATTGTTACTTTTACTAATTTTGTCATTATCATTTTCATTATCGTTATAATCATTGTTCTCATTATTATTTATTCAGACCCCATCGGCGGTAACGATTATTGAACACTCAAATGACGGTGGCGTGGTTAAGTGCAAGTAAATGCCTTTGTTTCATCGTTAACATTAATGAGAATATCAGCGGGTTAAGATCTCTTAAGGCCGCGCTGGACCCTCCCTCATTAATAAATTCATTAGCAATTTATTTTGACGGGGTGTCATGTTGTAAATGTTTAATTCTTCGAATTTTGAACACCGATTCCTTCAAAACTTATCAAGGATAATAGGGGTTGATGGAATTTTATCATGATTGTCGTTTTACTGAGAGATGACCGTTTACTTTGATGTTACAAGCTCTTAAGTGTTAATCTGCAGATAATGCGATTTTATGTCCAAGTTTCCAGCTAGAATAGCGCACCAAATAAAACGACTATATAACCTAGTGGTAAATCACAACCTCTTTTGTGTTCTGGTCAGAACGAAATTCTCGAATTCAATTATTACTAGGAGTTATTGGCTCCTAAGAGGGTAAAAATGTGAAATCTAAACTTTGAAACGTGCTATCCTCTTGTTGAAAAGGGATTTTAAAAATCCGTTTTGACCAGAACACAATAGAGTACACCAAGTTTATGTTCCCTGCAAATCAAGTCATGAAATTCTGTATCGGCGGAGAAAACTTGGACACAAAATTGCAGGTTTTGAGGCTTCCGAAGACCCTCCGAGTCTATGTTTACAACAACGTGCGCTATATTCATAGCTGTGAATCTAATTATGATAATTCGCTACGTTCCAGCGCACGGGACACAAAGCTGTCAAAGCTGAGAACAATAACGTGTAATTACTTATACAAAGAACGTTTAGAAATTAATTTCATGAATATTTCGTTGGCCGTCGGCTTCAGTCGTCGCAGTTCGTGCATAAATGCATACATAATGATAGCAAGGGTCCAGCGCGGCCTTAAATGATATACCATCTTACCGTCCTTATCTGTCCCCTATGAGTGTCATCGTTTAGTGTTATAGCCGATCTTTATGAATGATTCGCTCTTGCCAAAAGAACGCGCGCCTATTTCATTTTTCCTAATACACCTGACCAAAGATGGACTAAAAACGTATTTTTAGAGTATTTATTACCGTATTTGACACTCCCGTGACTGCCTCGTCCCCAGCCGCTCGCTATCATTGGGGAAATGCTAGTTAATTATTGAGGAAAGCGGAGAGGGGGGGGGGGGGGGGGGGGGTGGTTGAAGGGAGATACAGGAAGGAAACAAAACGCTCGCGCTTCGCGCTCGCTTCCAATCCCCCCACTCCAGACTCCGGATCAGGATCCGCCCTCAATCAGCTTTGGAAAAGCCTGTGGAGAGGGTAGCTCCCGTGATTTCAAGATCTTAAGTGCATTTCCCCTTTTACAGTTTCTCTGTTCTCGATCCAACCACCCCATCCCAACCCTTAAAAACAAACACCTCAACTTGGTTAGAGAGAGAAAAGTCTATCCAACTACTCAGGCTGTGACACAAATACGACATACCCGCCAATAAAAAAAGGTTTTCGCAAAGTTTCTTGTATTTATAACAGGAAGGTCTCCACGTTATATTGGACTAACTACATCATCAGTTAGCGACTGATAAGAATAACAAAATTCTTCTTACTAATAGCGATATTTTTACATATTAAAATTTTAGAATTTCGAGAGACATTAAGATAGAAATAGAGAACTTTAGGGACCTGAGTAAAGCCTGGTTTCTTCTAGGAGCAACTGGACCCTTTAGCGGTAAGTTTATATTAATTTATTTATTTTAACATTTTTTTTAATAAGGCGAGTTTAACTTCTGAAGATTTTACAATCTCGAACAATACTTTTGAGACATGGGAAACCACTGTCTTTATGTTAGGCGAAATAAAGCAAAAGTAAAATTCGTCCCTCCATTCCCTCCTTTCTACAGGACTATTTTAAATTTCATGACAGAACCTTCTGTAAATGAGTATCAAATAAAAAAAAGCATATAATTAAAAACAATGATTAAATGCAGATAATAAGGTAACTATAAACGTTTGCTGTAACTGCTTTCTCAATGCTTTCCCTTGATCGTACTTGTAATTTTCTAGCAGAATACGGTAATTAATTTACAAATAATTTCCATCCGTTTCTTAGTATTTATATACTCTCTCCATATTTCAGGTGAAATTCAAGAGCATAGTGTCCGCCAGCCTACAAACTCCAGAATAGTTGTCACAGACGCCTCTGGATCTGCGTCTGGCAGTAGCGGGATACATAGAAACGTCATTGTCCACGGTAAAAACATACATAATGATCGACCTATAAATAAAATGTAATCTAAGCAGACGGTTGACTACCAGACGCAACCGATGGCAGCAGCATGTGACAACAGCATGTGACGTTCGCCACCACCAATAAAATCTGATGGCCTAGGAGTCAAAAACAAAGATACTTTTCCAGCTACGTTTAGACCATTTACTGACAGTTGTAAGAAACGTACGTGTTAAAATTTGTATAAATTACAATTCTATATTGGCGCTCAAACTGGTACACTGTGAAGTTCATTCACGTGAGCTTGTTTTTTGCTATGCAAGTTTGTTTTGTTAATTAAACACCGCTACATCTAAAAAGATTTTAGTAGTTCAGTGTTACGATCGATAGTTACCATAAAAACAGGCGTTGGAGTATTTACTACAGGGATCAGTTGAGAAGAAAGCACTGAAAACGGGCCAACTGTTAAAAAAAACCCATCTACATTAACGCGTCTTAGCCGAGTCTTATTTTTTAGCTTCTTTACAGGAAAGCAACAAATGAGGTCCAGTTTCCGTTGTCGCGGTAAAATGCCTATAAAATTATTTAGTTCCTTGTTGTTGAAAAAAGATTTTTCTTTTCGTCTCCTCAACACAGGCACCCTGATGACACTTGCTTGGATTCTGTTCGCATTCGTGGGTTTGTTCACGGCACGGTACATGCGCCAAGTTTGGGAACCAAGACAGTTGTTAGGGACCAAAGCTTGGTTTGCGGTTGGTATTACTTCATGAAAGTAGATCGCGTGACAGCGTGTTACAGGCTGTCTCATAAACCGATTTATGATTTAAATTCATCAATTTTGAACACACCTGCCTGAGTTACGAGGGGGCGTAATGGTTAGTGCGCTGGACTCCCGATTGAGCGGTCCAAGTTTGAGGCCTGACCGGAATAACTGTGTTGTGTCCTTGGACAAGACACTTTACTCTCTCTCCACCCAGGTGTATAAATGGGTACCGGCAAATTTACTGCTGGGGGTAACCCTGTGATGGACTAGCATCCCCTCCAGGGGGAGTAGAAATACTCCTATAGTCGTTTCATGCTACTGAAACCGGAATAAGCTCCGGCCTGATGGGCCACTAGGCAATGCAGCCGGAGTTAATCGAGTTCTTAGTGTCCGATTATGTAACTTAATCTCGTTTATTGTTTGAAGATGATTGCAATATTTGTCCTTACGGTGGCTTTTGTTAATCAACTTTTTAACCGTTAACAGGTTCATCGGACACTGATGACATTAACGGTGTTGCTGACAGTGGCAGGAGTGGTTGTGATCTTTGTTCACGTGGAAGGGTGGTCATCGGTAAGCGATAACAATTTTACAGCACAGTTTCCTTGACATTTTCTACGACCAATGATATAACACTAATAATGAACCGCTTTTCAACGGTGTGTAGGAGGAACGGAGTAAACTGATAATTTATGATAATTTATGCTTGAGGACCCTGAGTATTGATTCAGCACCTAAGGTTTTACAAATGTATTTTTAAGCACCTCGCAAACGTTCTGAAGAGAATAAACATACTATGCCAACAATACCAGCAACTTTTTTTATAAGTTTATGAAATTATCAGTTTCGAAAGAAACTTTAATTTTTCGGTATCGCTAAGAAACGCTCAGTTTTTCTTATTTCCCACAGGTGTTACTAAGCGACCCTCCAGACCATTGAATATTGTTTTCTTTTAATAGAATGCTGGAGTACACCCATATTTTGGTATCGTCGTGGTGGCGCTGGCACTTGCTCAACCAATTATGGCAGCATTCAGGCCACATCCTGGTGAACCGAGGTAGGCAAGCGCATACATTTATGAATGCAGTGAAAAAATGAGTCCCAGACTATTTTATAATTGGACGGGTCCGATTTCGGCCAGGAAATATAGTGGTATGAATATGTTGGCGGTTCTTTCTCTGTCGAGGTCTTTTCTCGGTGGTTCCACCACTTAAAAAACCGTCAAGTACAAATTTCGGTTCCATCTGAAGCAAAACTCTCTTGCGGCTGGACTGTGGCTATCATGTATAATAAAAGTTACGAATTTTAACTTTTATTCATTTTTTCATTAAGTCGACGACATTCCTCGCTCTCCTTTGTATCAGACTACAATTTTTTTTTCAAAACTATATGTATGGCTCTATGCAGAAAATCGATTCCAAGTTCATTGTCTATGAAAGCTTGTTATGTTAATTTGCATTTTGTTACTCTCTGTTTTGTTGTGTAGGCGTAACATTTTTAACTGGACTCATCGGATTGTCGGTACCACCGCATTAATTCTTGGAGGTACGTCCGTATTATGAATGAAAATATTCAGTGAATTAGAATGTTACTCGTGGATTAGTAAACGGATGCCTGACAGCAAAACATATAGTCATTTGGTCATGAAGCATAAGTGAGAATTTTGTTCGCTGTATAATATTAGTTGTCTGGAATTACTTTCGACGATCATTATAGGAGAAGATAATGATGAAAACAACAATTGATAATGAGTTCTTCTCTTTTTCAGTGGTTGCAATCTTCTTTGGTTTAGACACGGATCAAGTCGGCTTAGGGAAAAAAGGTCTTTACGCAGTGATTTGCTTCTACATTGGAGAATTTTTTGTTTTCGTATTTGAAGTGTATCTGATCCTGTCGAGACGAAATCGTGAGAAGAGGTCTGTTCCAGTGGGCACTACAAGAGGTAAGAACCTACACTGTCAGTCCTTCCAATAGGGCGCCAGTCTGCTAAAGAATAGGGATAAGATCCTGAAGCAACTTATGTATAAAGTTAGTTCAAATTTCCAGACCAACTTTATGGTGGCCACTTAAATGTGGCAAAATGCAACCTGGCGGTGCATGATTAGTCTCTGTTTATCGTATATTCAGTCCTGGATGACCACTTTTACCATTGCAAGCTTTTCCTCCAATCACCTCCATTTTCAAAACAAACCTACTTTTGAAGCGTTGCTGCCACTACCACCGACAGGCACATTCACGTACGTAAACAACTATGGCAAAACTTGAAAACTCTAGATATAAACGCGTATATTTAGAACTGAAAGTTTGTATTACCGTGATAGTTTACTTCTCAGAGATTTTTCAATGGTACATTTCCTGATAGGTTGGCTCATTCTTGATAATCATTACCTCCAAGCGACCTTGTTCATTAAAATCAATTAGGACTCGTGGTCTTTAAATTCTTAAGTCATATATCAACACATTTCTTTGGTAAGATATTAGGGGAAACCTCGTAAGTCATGTAGAAACTTGGTATTCACTTAAACACTTTCTGTCTTTAACACTAAATGAAATTCAACCTCATTCCCAGGGCTTTTCCCTTCTTCTTCCTTTTTTTTTTTTGCAACTTGTGACTCATTTGAATAATTGGTTGCAGATATTCCGATGGAGCAGCCTGGACATCAAAATCGTGCTTCGCCAGAGCCTGAAATGCCATTAAAGGTACGAATGAGTAACTTACAGACTGACTGACTGATTGACTGAACGAACGAACGAACGAACAACGAACGAACGAACGAACGAACGAACGAACGTACGAACGTACGAACGTACGAACGTACGAACGTACGAACGTACGAACGTACGAACGTACGAACGTACGAACGTACGAACGTACGAACGTACGAACGTACGAACGTACGCACGTACGAACGTACGAACGTACGAACGTACGAACGTACGAACGTAACGTACGAACGTACGAACGTACGAACGTACGAACGTACGAACGTACGAACGTACGAACGTACGAACGTACGAACGTACGAACGTACGAACGTACGAACGTACGAACGTACGAACGTACGAACGTACGAACGTACGAACGTACGAACGTACGAACGTACGAACGTACGAACGTACGAACGTACGAACGTACGAACGTACGAACGTACGAACGTACGAACGTACGAACGTACGAACGTACGAACGTACGAACGTACGAACGTACGAACGTACGAACGTACGAACGAACGAACGAACGAACGAACGAACGAACGAACGAACGAACGAACGAACGAACGAACGAACGAACGAACGAACGAGCGAGCTATGGTGACCTAACTATTATATGTCAAGAAACATGATTACAACTTGACGTTCACAGCATTGGGCATTCGTTTGATACCATTTTGGTAGCATCCGTCAGCTGTTAAATAGTGGTTTTATTACAATTATAACAGCTACAAAATGCTGGAAACTGTTGTCTGTCATTTTAACTATCGGATTCTAGATTGAACGACGGCATCTCATAAACACTCTCTGTACATGGACCGTTCCTTTAATCTAAACTGATTTATAATTACTATATCTCTTATTAACAAAAGCGAGGTCAGTATTGAAGAATCTTGACCGAGGTCGTGAGTACAGACCGAAAGCAGTGAGGTCTGTACTCACGACCTAGGCCAAGATTCTCTCATACCGATTAAGCTCGGTTAATAAGATGTTTATTATAATAGATTATGGCCAAACTAGAAAACGTTTCAGTTAAAAAATTGCTCTGCTTCGCCGTAGTCGCTGAGATTTTGCTCGCGAACAGCGATCACGAAAAAATTTCTCTAGCCTCTTTTATCGTCTGACAGAATATTCTTACAGGTATTTTACTCGCTTTTTATGGTGTTCAGTGCTTTACACTTCTGACCTTGCAATTACTACGCAAATTCGTCTCCAGCTGGTCTTTTGTGAACCTTTGAACTGAAGAAATATTTGCGTTATTTTTACCTTTTTTCGCGTCAAGGTTTTTGGGTCCTTCATTTATTATTTTTTAGCAGAAACAAGTAAATGTTTTCAATTGTGTTTGCATTTTTGTTTGTAAATTCTCAGCGTAAGTGCAACCGGCCTTGATGCCGTCTATAGATCCGCTTTCACTTTCGATTTTAGCCAATCAGATTCGCGAATTTGGTAGTCCTTGTAAGACACGCCCATATAATAAGAGATATTTAAATATAATAGAATGTTCCGCCCTCGTAAAACGCCAATCCGCACAATAATCATAATGGGGACTGATATCATTGATTGATTCAACTATTTTTTTAATTGCATTCATTTTATTCATCTAGGAAGCGATGATTCGTACATTTATGTTCGTTTTCGTCGTTCTCGTTGGAGCAAGCGTGTCACTGACCATAATCTTACTCATGGTGCTTAAATAGACCCAGGATACTGGACTTAAAGGTGAATTAAAATATGTATTATCACATCTATGAATAATGTGTAGTGCTTCGATCTCTGCTCTGGCCTGTTGTTCAATCAGTGTTGTCAACGAATTTCCGCCATATATCCTGCTCAGTACAGAAATCGGTGTACCGTTATATGCAAGTTGCTTGATAGTAGTAATAATCTTAGACATACATTAAAAAACGTATACATGTTACAAATACTTGATTGAATTGAATTGAAGATGAGACATAACGAGATTACGCTTCACTCGATTGCTTAATTAAAGATCTAAAGAGAGGCTTTTAGCAGTCTTACTGTTGTAGAGCAGTATGGATAACATCTCGCCCTTAAGAATATGCAGATCACGTCCTAGTCAACGTGTCTGAGAAAAATATTTGTATTTGAATGACAAAAAAGGAGACAGGCAAAACTTCACTTTATTCATTAGATAGATAAGTTTTGACATATGGTGTTTTAAGAGGCGATATCGCCGCCGCCGTGGTATTTTATTTAGCATTATATTAACGACTCATCTTTTGTTTTCACTTTTTTCAACAGGCTCAACTTCATCTCAAATTGCAGTCTCGTAGATGCTCGAGATAGATGCTTTGTTTTAACTGAATTTAGTTTGTTATCGTATGTGAAAAAATGCTTCTCGCTTTCACCACTGTGAAATGAGAGAACAAAAAGAATGCTAATTGATATAAAGATTTCTGGGTTTATAAACAGTCTTTTCTACAATCGAACGTAAAGGCGAAAAATTCTAAAATTAAACGAGACTTACCATAAGTCGATGTTTGATTGGAGTTCTATCTCGTCACCAGTCAGGAACGAAGGAGTTACATGAGAAGCATGCGCATGCTAGAAAGCACTCATGCAATTGACTAGATAGCATGCGCATGCTTCTCATGTGGCTCCGCGGTGACTAAGACTGGGGACGAGATAGAATCAATATTATTTCAAACATTTTAGTGGTTCTATAGAGGATTTTTATGGGTCTAAAGTTGATTGCTCATTTTGACAACACGGCACGAGGACGCCTGACTGTACTTTAATTCTTTGATAGCTAAGCTGTTTGCAAAAAGACATGTCAGTTTTAATTAATTTCGGAATTATGTATTACATATTGTTTCACTTTTGGTCGAAAAATTCCTGCGTTTTAGGTATATGAGATTTGATCAAGTTATATTTTAGCATTAACTGGATGTTACTGCAAACAAGCCATTCGTCTGCGGGCTTTAAAGAAATTGAACGCACATTAAAGCGTGTCCTTCTCTAGTGAAATAGCAAGTATGCATGTGCACCGCGTGTAAACCGCGGTAGCCTAATGGTTAGTGCGCTGGACTCCGGATCGGGCGGTCCGGGTTCGAGCCCTGGCCAGGGCGCTGAGTTGTGTTCTTGGGCAAGACACTTTACTCTCATAGTGCCTCTCTCCATCCAGAAGTATAAATGGGTACCGGCGAATTTACTGCTGGGGGTAACCCTGCGATGGACTAGCATCCAATCCAGGGGGGAGTAGAAATACTCCTAGTCGCTTTATGCTACGGAAACCGGGATGAGCTCCAGCCTGATGGGCCCCTTGGCTCGTAAGCAGACTTTTACCATGTTTACCATGTGCACCTTGAAAACATGTATACTTTTTATTGGATTTCGCGTATTTATAGTACTCGACTTTGTCGTCATATGTAATGATCGTATGAAGTTGTAATAAATAAAAGTTTCCAATCATAGTCAGGCATGATTATATTAAAACTAGAAATTTTTGTCACTGACTAGAAATTTGTAAAAAAAATGGAGGTTTCGGTTTTAAAACTATAACCTTCTTCAGTGAAAATTGTAAACGGCATCTAGATGTAAATGAGGTACTATTTCAAACAGGCGAGAACCAACTATAGGGATTGGCCAGCACTGAGTCAAGGTTTTAACTTCGCGATCACAACAAAGGAGTTGCCTGTTACAGAGGTGAGTTGAGTCGGCAATAAAACATTTACCACCTGCGTCAACGAATTTAATCCGAGCCAAAACAACTTCACTGAATCCTAAACAACTACAAACCTGCGGGTCATATGAAGAAACAAGAGCTTGAAATCTTAAGGGGGGTCCTTCTTAACTACTAAGTTGTTGCTAAGGAAGGTATCTAGCCGCCATATTTTGGAAACTTGACCTCACTACGGATAAGATTTTTTCGCAACTTTGTTCAATTGAAGAGTCCTTCAAGAGTTTCAAATCACGGCCATATTTGACAAGTGGCGTGGCCAGAATAGAAAAAACCCTAAAACTGAAAGGGCATATAAAACTGAAAGTTAAAATCAGTGCCAATAGATAAAGAATGTCCACATGCTTAATGCTTCGTATGGGTTTTACAAAATTTGCATTATTGTAAAAGTTATGACATAATAAACACCCGTATTTTCAGACTTTCTTCAGTAGCGTTTTTTTCTTTCTTGTAAACGGTAATCCCATACGTAGGATTATAAAGAAGGCTATGTTATCTCCGATTCTTTAAAAAATTCAGAACTCTTCCTTTTTTCCTCCAAGTTTTAGGGATTTTAAATTCCAACGCGCGGTTTAGGACTGGCACTAGTTATGCAGGCGCAATGTCAATATTTCAAGCAGGTATTTGCTGCCCCACAAAATTTACCATTTAGCGTTACAAAACGGTCCAAAATGGCTTGCCACTAAAACTGGTCTTCAGGAATTCCCTAGCAACTGCTCCAGATCTGTAGTTAAGAAGGACCCCCCTTAAGAAAATTATCGAACGATCCATCAGTCACTATCCTACCAGCAGATAAAGGCTGTGCAATTGTTGTGATGAAAAGCAGTGATTATCATTAAAAAAAGATGGCCTGTTGTAAGATCGGGAGACTGAAGATTTCAGACCAACGAAGAAATTCCACGTCCAACACAGAAAAATCTCAAACAAATCAAAGACCAAAAATCAATTCACGACCCCGATATACCACAAATTGATAACAAACTCTACTACACACTCCGGAGCACCGATGCCACACCTGCTACCTTCTATGGGTTACTGAAGATACATAAGCCTGACATTCCGTTAAGACCCATCACTAGCTCCATCAACTGCCCCACCTACCAGGTTTCTAGGCATCTAGCTTCTATCTGGTCTCTGTTACAACACAATAAGTGCAGTGTTAAGAACAGCAGCGACTTCGTGTGAAAAGCCCCGCAAACACAATCGATCCGCAGGAGATAATGGGTTCCTTTGATGTTGTATCACTTTTTACATTTATCCCTACAGCTCTGGCGCTCCACATCACTAAAAACAGTCTTGAATGTGACCCGGTCATCTCTGATCATGAGAGAAACAATTTGTCCATTGACAACATCATGAAATTGCTTGATAACAACTACTTCGTCTTCAATGGCACATTCTCCCGGCATAGTCAATCGAACCCAATCGAACTAAATTTCAATCGAACTCAATCGAACTCAATTCATGGATTGAGTTCGATTGAGTTCGGCAATGGAACGAAATCGAACTCACCGAAAAGAAAAAAAATCAATCGAACCCAATCGAACGTTCGATTTTCGAACTCGTGATTTGGGTAAAACAGGCGTTGAAAATCCATAACCAGATCTTGGAAGATCGAGTTACTTCAACCCGGAGTGTAGCCCGTGTAGCACTCGTGTTTTTCGTAAACGAAGAAATTCCGCAGAAATGGCTTCAGATGCGCTGTGGATTGTAAGCTTCAAATGTGTAGTAAAAGGCTTCCAGAACTGCCGCTTTGACGTCAAGGATGGCGAAGTTTTCAAGGTTTTAAAGAAAATAGGCGAGACAGGCCGTGCATTCCGAATTGCAAACGAGCACGGACAATTAGGTCACCTTCAACGTGTTCTGTTCTGTGCTCTTAAATGCCGTGGACAGTTTATAAATGGGGTTTCTGTTATAAGAATAAATTGTAAAAACGCACAAGAAAGACCTGTTTTGATGGGCTTGCTTTGGGCTTGCTTTGTATAGGTTTACCAGAGCCAATCGAACGCAATTCATTTAATTGTGTTCGATTGAGTTCGGTTTCCGGACCCAATCGAACACAATCAGATGGATTGAGTTCGATTCTTTCGATTGAATTCGATTTGTTCGGAAATCGAACTCACTGAAAGTCTGGTGTTCGATTTCGTTCGATTGCCGAACTCAATCGAACTCAATCCACGGATTGAGTTCGATTAAGTTCGATTTTCGAAAGTTCGATTGACTATGCGGGGCATTCTACAAGCAAATATTCGGCTGTCGTAGTCTCAAAGAGATCGCCAGTGAGTGCCATCTTAGCAAAGTTGGTGATGGGATGCTTCGGAGAGAGAGAGCGTTAAACACCACACATTTGAATAGAAGTTGCAATTACCAGTTTTAGTAGATCTCGTCAGGAAGCTGTAGATCCCAGTGTTCCCTTCCTATTTAAATTCCTTTACAGGAGATATGAATTTAGAAATAAAAGTGTGTAAGTCTGCATGGAGGTCTATGCAGTCCGATAGAAGCTGACATGACGTTACAAGCGTTCTAATTTTATATCGCATATTTATATCGTAAGGCGACAAAAAGAGTATAGTGTGATTCCGGTAGACAATCTTTTTGGTCTAAACCTGATGAGTCATGATGTTGACAACTATTTATTCACATGACGTATTAATTCCATGACTGGCGGTTAGTTTTACTGCGTTAACGCACTACCCGTTGAGCCCGTAAAACAGCTGATGCATGATGCTTAAGTTTCAAGAGGTTTGTCGGTCGACCAAACGGCACAAATATTTAATAAACTGTAAAACTAAATCTACCGTGTTGTTTGCTCAGTTTAACATGACTTTCTTGAAAAGCGAAATATCACAGTTATTTTGGGCATAATTTAGGTTAACTGAAAGGGTAACTGAAACAGAAACGAAGCAAACCAGTTAACCATGACAGTGCAATATGATTTTTAAAAGCGTCCGATTGTTAAGAGATAATTTAAGTGCATACAAAGTATTTTGAGGTTGATATAGATTCACCTTGTTCTTCTCATGCATACTTCCACTCGAGCACGGAAAAGTACGGCGACTTTATACTGTCGCTAGAATACCGACGTCTGCTTTACTCTGTGCGGCGTTCTCTAAACTGACGCGAAAAAAATTCGACAATGTTGAACCCAACAAAGGTAAGTTAAAGTACTTTCATCTACAGTCAGGTAATGAGTTATATCATAGTTAATAGAGGGAAATGCTTATGGTTAGGAATCCTGGCAAACATCAAAGGAGCAAACAAAGAAGCCAAGATTTTGGTTTGAAGGTACTTCCTTTTGTTTTATTGGTAAGTTGCATGAACACGTAACCACCTTTCGTATTTTGTCAGGTTTTGTGCCTGTTCAATCCCCCCCAAAAGCGAACAAAAACGTATAACAAAAAACTTTGTCGGCAGTTTCATAACCATTTCCCTCTGTTACAGTCAAGCGCCTCGAACCGTAGCCACCCGACAAAGTTTGACATCTTTTTGACAAGATTTTGATTACTTTGACGAGTCTTATGGCTCCCGGTTGCTTTAAACTGCCAATCAGATGCCTTGAAAAATGGAAGGCGGGGTTTCAATCGTTTGATGATACGTCATCAAACGTCAGAGTTTGAAAGGGTTTCAAACAACTTTTCGCCCCGAGCGATAATACCATTCAACTGCCGATAATATATTTTATGCCGACAAAAATTTGGTCAAACAGGAAACGCATTCTAAAGATTTTTGTGAGACCTAACTTTCAATTTCAAGTCTTCTAATATTGGTAAAACCGGTGAAACTGCCAACGTTTCACACATCGTTCGTATATGAACTGTTGTGCAACCGGAAGCCGCCAAACTAATAAAAACTTGTCTAAAAGATGTCAAAAACTTAGTCGGGTGGCTACGGTTCGAGGCACTTGACTGTAACTATGATTATAGGAAGTATGATTTGGAACACATCATTAGTTATCGGTCATTTGGTCCTTGTTACGAAATGAACGGGTTCAGAATAACATAATGCATGCAATGCATGAATATTGAGCAAAATAATAAATTATTATAAATGAGAGCTTCTTGGAGGGGGGATGGACGAAAAATAACATCGGAGCGAGAAAAGAAAAGAAAAAATTATCGTGCGCGTGCCCAGCCGTGTGTTGAACTTTCGCCCTCGCAGCTTTCTAATACAGTAAACGCCAGTAAACCAACGCACTGAGCTTACTTTACACATAGGTCCGCAACGCGTACATGTGTCTAGAGCGTTATGAATTATTGTAGACCATTGTATTGTGGAGTCAGGGCAGCGATTTGAGTTTAATTTTAAGAGGTTAAAAGGAGGGATAGAAGAAATAAAAATTATTTTTGGAACACTACTAAAATACTTTTATCTTTTTTGTTTATACTGCTGCTCATATGTACTTCATCATGCCAAATAGTCGTAGTCTCAAAGAGACCTTTAATTTGCGTATTGGGCAGTTTTGGTGGAAAAAAAAGCTCCCATAAAATATCGAATACAAGCGTTTTGACACTTTCGTGCCTTAAGGTGGCTGGCTACCGTTTCCAACACTTTCCAAGACTTAGATTTCGATTGGTCATTATAACCACTCTTAATCAGTTGATGCTACAATCATGGTGTCAAACAAATGATTAGTGATTGGTGAACACGTTGTTGTCTTTTTCATTACACAATATGTTACCATAGCTACACTACAACCTGTTAAAAACACCCTTAATTTTAGCTTTAAGTGCTTCTAACTCAAAAACGAGTCCGGTGACCCCCATTTTTTGTTACGAAATTTTGATCAGCAAGACAAGATACAACTTTTGGCAAAGTTTTAAAAAAATCTGCACATGGGGTTCAGAGCCACCTTAAATTTTCGTAAATTTACGGTGGCTCTGAACGCCATGTGCAGATTTTTTTAAAACTTTGCAGAAAGTTGCATCTTGTACTGTTGATTACAATTCGATAATAAAAAATGGGGGTCACCGGATTTGTTTTCGAGTTTTAAGCACTTAAAGCTAGAATTAAGGCTGTTTTTAACAGGTTATACTGTTGCTATGGTAACTTGCAATGTCCCAAAAATAGCCATAACTTGTTTACCGGCCATTGGGCATCTGTTTGATACCATAATTGTTGGGTCAACTGAAAAAGACTTTTGGCATTGATCCGTCAAAATTGAGGTGTTGAAAAATGCAGGAAACTGTTCTGAGCCACCTTAAAACAATTTAAACATTTCGATTCACAAAAATGCAAATACAAATCTTAGTAATCGGCATGGCTGTCAAAGTCGACACAGGTATAAAACTATTAAAGTTTTAAACAACCTTTTGTTAATATTACCTGTCGTGGTTTGCCATATTATTATACTTGTCATAATTTTGATGGAGGATACTGAGCACCATTAAGGAAATAAACGGCACGCAATGCATGCAGAAGCGATGACGTTTCACAAGGGTCTTTAAGAATTTTCAGGAAATTTGACAGAAAATTTCAAAAAAGTAAATTAAAGTAGCTGACAACTTCTGTGTTGAATGATTGTTCGACTTGTAAAAGTTGCGTTATCTTGCAGGGAGACATCCGATACTGACGACATATGATACAAGGTCAAACGCTGTCTTGAAATTGTTGAGCCCTTTTGTTTTAAAAAAGTTTAAAGATTTCTGTTTACTAAATCTAATAAAACACATTAAATACAATTTGTCTCTTTCGTTTATACTTAGAATTTGTCCTTTCTAACTGCCCGAGAGTATTTTGCTTTGAGTTCTACGCGGTGTTTTCCTGTTGAGTTAAACTTGATTTCTTTTCTACTAAGGTTTATTTCTGAACAACTTCTGTGCTGAATCGGATTGTTCGACAAAAGTTGCGTTATCTTGTAGCGCGACATCCGATGCTGACAACATACGATACAAGGTCAAACGCTGTCTTGAAGATGTTTAGCCCTTTTCTTTTAAAAAATGTCATCGCTTAAAAAGAACACAAACCATGCACCTAGTTCCCAGTGCTCTTCGGTTCAATTAAGGGAGTAATCGCACATCACACCGTAACACCAAAAATTCCAAAAATTCCATCGCTTTTCCGCTTTCCAACATTAACCGATGACGTCATAAGATGGCGTCGTCGCTTAAAAAAAACGTATATGTGCGAATCTGTTTACAAGGTTATTCAATAATACTTCAAAACAATAAATGTGGAGTCATTTGCATCATTTTTACTAAACGTTTCGACCAATCGACCAAGTCGGCCAAGTCATGCTGTTTCTGTTTTATGAGTGTACACATGGTTGGCAATTAAGAGATAGAGAGAACATTAAAAACGTATCCTCTAAATTCAGCCTCTTCTGTTCTACTCGTCTGTTCGGCACAAATACAATATACTTATTTAACATTTTAATTTTAACATTCAAAAGTCAGTGATGACGCGACATTGATTTAACAATAAATTTCAAACCAGTTACATCGCTCAGTGATAAAACAATATAAGAACTGATGTAATGTATATGAAATGATTCATATATGAACTGCGGATATATATGAAGGTGATATGTGATCTTCGCAGTGAATTTCCAATTTAAGCAATTGGAATAAAGAAGCCTGAAAGAAAATCAGGGTTCAGGCTTCTTTATTCCAATTGCTTAAATTGGAAATTCACTGCGAAGATCACATATCACCTTCAATTTAAGAACTGTACATGCATGTACGCCTTCTTAAATATAGTGTGTCTTCGGTTGTTTTGAGATTCATAGAATTTTGTAAATAATAAGAGGAAAGCCAATGAAGCCAAAGTACTGGTTGAAATATTAGAACCTAACTCATTAACAATTCTGCTTGTATTGCTTGCATTTGAGTTCATGACTTGATTAAAGTAAAGTAGAGACAGAGCAAATGTCAATATTTAGGAAAATCGATAATTAATAATTTGTTCTCGAACCTTTCCTGTTTATTGGCAGGAAAAGTAACATTCTGGGATTGACTATATAAACACCATTAGACGTTTCACGCGCATACATTATGTTATAATTATTCATAAGGAGCAAGATACATAAATTAGGTTTTCTGAATTTAGAGTATTTGAACCAATTTGTTTTTTTCAAGGTTTTTATTCTCTTATGAAGGTAGTACAGTTTTGAGGCTTTTTTTACACTTCAACGTGTATCTTTAAATAAACAGCAACAAAAAATTAGAGTAATAACGCTGAAACCAGAAAAAACTAAGTTGAAACTCAGTAAGTTTTATAAATCCTGGATAAGGCTTAATCGCCTTAAAAACAACTCAAACTGCACTACTAATATAAATTAGGTTTTCCGAATTTAGAGTATTTGAACCAATTTGTTTTTTTCAAGGTTTTTATTCTCTTATGAAGGTAGTACAGTTTTGAGGCTTTTTTTACACTTCAACGTGTATCTTTAAATAAACAGCAACAAAAAATTAGAGTAATAACGCTGAAACCAGAAAAAACTAAGTTGAAACTCAGTAAGTTTTATAAATCCTGGATATGGCTTAATCGCCTTAAAAACAACTCAAACTGCACTACTAAGTGCAATCTTTATTCATCTTCAGCACCTTGTAACGATTGCTGCGCTGCTGTTACTGCTGTCAACCAAGCTACATGGCCTCACGGTAGGTATTAAGCTTTGAGATCTGTGTGAGTGCCAAACGAAGTGTCTAAATTTCTGACTGCCTGAGTGCACGTTATTATTATATTATAGGCAACAACTAAATAATTCTTTTTTTGTTTAATTTATGAATGAATTGACACAACAAAGCACAAAAGATCACATAACGTTCTGTGACAAAAACTTGTGATATTATCATAAAACAATGCAATGTCGTTTTCATTGTCCATAGAAAGCACTAAATAAAGATGGTTGAATGTATAAATATCTGTATTTCATTTGTTGTAATAAAAATGGCCCGAGGGTTTCACCTGACATATAAAGGGTAAATGAAATCACGAAAATGATCTGATATTGGTCCTTCAGGGTTATTAATTGCTATATATATTTTTAGATTAGTACAGACGGCTGTGGAACAGAAAAAGGATGTTTTATGTTTCCAACCTCCTGTACCGACAACTGTGATTTTCTGGTGACGTACAAAGTTACTGGCTCAAATAAACTGGAATTCGAGTTGAGCGGCAAAGGTGACTGGGCAGCAGTGGGATTTAGCAATAACCAGTTAATGGTAATATATATCAATGTCTCATAATTGTACCTATAATAAGTCTATCTTGAATTATTATATGCTTGTTGACTCAGCTATTTTGCGCCGTATTTCCAGTTTCAAATAAATCATGCATGTATACATCATAGTAATTGATTGTCAGTGTTTGGGCCCGTTTGTGATGTTCATCTTAGTTTTTAATTCAAAAGCTTAATTGCATGTCCATAAAGGCACATGCAATCTCTGCTGTGGTACCGTTAGCAACTCCTGTATAACCAGTCAAGTGTAGTCACAAGCTCAGCGTAACAAGTCTTCCTGTTGATTGACACACGTTAATGTTAGTTGTTGGAATTCCGTGGTACAAAACATTACATCCTTTAAATTATTTATTTATTCCTTGACCTCCATGTATGGCTTTACAGTGTACGAATCACCTGTATGAAATTACAAAGACGCTGGCCGATCCACTTTGATGATGGGATCGGGATAGTTCGCCTATCAAATATGATGGATAGTTCGCCTATCAAATATACTGAAACGTTGTATGAATCAAATGGCCTTGTTAATTACGCCCATAGATAACAACATAATGCCACTTTCGCAGTCATCATCATCATCATCATCATCATCATCATCATAAAGAGTAAAAAAATGTATAGCTCTATGGAACTAATTGGAGAAACTTAAATCAGTAGAACTATAAAACATTTGGCCACATAATAAGTTAATGCCATTTTGTAGTGATATCGAAATCTTTCAATTTATAGCCTGATACAGACATTCTTATGTGCGTCAGCAATCAAGCAATGAGTGGTCATTATTATGCCTCAGGGAAGAGTACGCCAACTAAGACCACCCCGGTAAGTAATGTCGAAGAACGCCTCGTTCTATAAGGGTCTACAATAAAATAAAATAAATAGAATACCAGAACAATGTAAATGCGTCTAGACGCCAGATATGTGAAAAGCACGAGAAGACTTGGGCTATGAAAAATCATTTTTGTGAGAATTAACCACCTGTAGTCTGATCTATGTTAAACTCTATTAAAATAAGAGAGTGTTTGGAGGGCTCAACACTCTTGTTTTACGCAGTTGATGACTTGATTGACAGCTAGTTGGTGCTTGTGACAATGCAACAATTAAATGCTTGATTATGGTCTGCTTCAGACTCCAGCAGCAGTGACAATTATTGAGCAAGCAAACGAGGGTGGAATGTTAAAGTGCAGGTACGTCTCATTATTTATGACCACGTCCTTATTTTATTGCTGCGCATTCTCCAAATGCTGTCACCCACAGCATATGTCCACAGCGAAAGAAGCTGAGGAGGGGTGTTCATAACTCTGTCAGAGCTCATTAGTTTTATTGTATGTACAGCTGAAGAGCAATCAACCGAGCCAAAAAAGTAAAGTTAGTTCAGTTAACTTTATACGGCTTCACATAACCCAGAATAAATAGCCTGTTCCAGGTTCTCCAAGCTACCGAGAATAAACAGTTTTGAAGATTGAGACCAAAAAAGGTTGATTCTAGAAGCAAAATCTGACTGGACCCAGCGACCAAACCAATTCTGTGCTCGAGCCAACAAATAAACCGAAGTGACAAATTAATTCATTAATTGTTGTATATTTTCTAAATCTAGCTCTTTACGTATTGCCTGTATAAAGTAGCATTATATGTGTAGCTACCAGGCAAATGACAAATGTCTGTTTTTTTTTTGCTCGTGGAGTTCAGAATATCAAGGGATATCAACCCAAGCCCAATACAAAATTTCAGAAATTTGAATCTAGAGGTGTACCTTCTTGGTGCTGTTGGAAGTTTAGATGGTAAGGGATTTATTTTTGTTAATTATTTTTTCGGCCGTTGAAGACTGAGCGCAATTATAATTTAGTGCGATCTTTATTTTTATGGGTTGAGTTTATTTTGGTGAAGTAAGTAAGTAGTGAATGTCTGTATTAATAGGTTCAGGGAGCCTTCAACAACATTATTCGAATTCCAGACAGTCCTCGAGTGCAAAACTAACTGTGACACAAGTTGAGGTACTGAATGCAATGAATACTGATATTATTATTAATCCCATTTCCACGGTTAGAATTAAATTCTACTCATTTTTGCTAAGTACAAATCTTTTAGCAACTCGTGGTCTTCTATAATAACTTTTATAATTTTGAACGAATACTTCTTTTATTATATCAAAAAGCTTACTGTTTCGTATTCAGAGGTAAATTAGCAATTGCTATGCCATGACCCCCAAACGTCCATGCTTAGTTCACTGAGTGGCCAGTATTACCAGCTTTCTTATGAATCAATCAATCAATCAATCAATCAATCAATCAATCAATCAATCAATCAATCATTTAATCGATTTATTTATAGTGGTCAGTTAAAGGGGCAGTATCACGAGAGGTCTTCTAAGTGTTTGTGTAAACTATGATAGAATTATAAAGTTGTACTCACTGATCATCAAAATAACCTTTGAACAACAAAAATGGCATAAATTTCACCCCATGAACAGAATTTTTAGTAATTTTCCTCCAAATAACGCTGTCAAACTGGAAAACATCGGGCCGACGCTTTCAGGCCTTAGTCCAATTCTTTCTTAGCTACCCGTCCAAAGCCACACTAATTTTAAACAACTTTCGTGACCAGTACATGAAGTACAATGCGTTTTAACATGGCCGGGCAACTGTTAAGGGATTTCAAGGTACAGTGCTTTTCACAAAACCTTTGACAAACGGTTTTCGAAGTTCGCTTTAAAACTTGCGAACTTAGCTGCACGTGATATTCACAACTACGTTTCGAAGTTCGCGATTTCACCACGATTTCACCACGTAATGAAATTCCCAAGTTCAAATTCGTAGCGTACTTCGGGAATTTAAAACGAACTTCGAAAACCGATTGTCAAACGTTTTGTGAAACGCCCTGTAAATACCAACACCCTCACTGGATTTTCAAGTAGCACTAAATCTTGGTGAGACTGCCCTTTAAAGTTACCTTGCCCAATATTTGAAGATAGTATCTTGATAATAATATTGCCGAAATGTGGATTGCCGTAGCTATCAGTAAGAATAAAATTCTATTACGTACTGTGAAAAGACCAATTACGAAGTTTAAAAACTCTTAAAATATTTCGGACATGAATTGCGGTTTTCGTCAGCTTAAGATTAAATGGCAAAATCGCAATCATTATTGGCTAATCAGGACTGCGTATGCAATCTGTGTAATCTCTCTTTTTTGCCAGTGTTTCATTCTTGACTGTACTTCAAATTGTTTTGTTGCATATTTGTAGTCGAATATTTGGCTATTTTTTATACCTAGTCCCCTACAACAACAGCAACAACGCAAGGCAGCTTTGGAATTCCGGAAGCTTGCTCATCGAGTGAAAACTGCGATTTTCTGGTAACTTTCCAAAAAGTTGGCGAAGACAAAGTGGAGTTTGAGCTAAGTGGCAAAGCGGGCTGGGCAGGAGTGGGATTTAGTGATGATCAATTAATGGTAAGTTAAAGCACATGGCCACTGCTGATCAATAGTTTAAAATAACATTTTGAGAATTTTTAAAACATCGTGAGTATATAGAAATGCAAAGATATCATGCATTTCATGAACTGTTTATGCTACTTACTAATCACAATGGATACAACATGGTGATGGTTGTCGTCCGTTTGGTTGCTTCATATGAATTGGGCTGTGTTTGGAATTCGCAGCATTCGGGTGATCTCCTGTCGTCATCCGAACAATTTGGGCCATATTTGGCAGTCTTTGCAAGTCTTCAGATGAGCTTTTATAACAAATTTCTATTTATCATCGGATGACTTTTGGCAGACAATATCCGGATGCTCTTTTTTTGAGAACGCAAACGCTCTTTAAGACGCTATTGCTTTCAGTGCTTCTCTACGGCTGTGAAACGTGGAAGCTTACAAAGGGAGAAGAAAAGAAGCTTGACATCTTCCAAACCAAATGCCTCAGAAGAATCTTTCGCAACCGATGGCAGTAGCATGTGACAAACAAGGAAGTGCTGGAGATGGCAGGAGTAGGCCCAATAAGCGAGAAAGAGATGGTGCTGGATTGGACATGTCCAGAGGAAAGAACTGAACAACGACTGTGCTGTTGCCCTGGGATGCAAGCCGCGGAGGGGAAGAGACACAGACGCAGACCCAAAACAACCTGGCTTCACACTGTGGAGAAGGAAAGAGACAGACAGACAGGGGTGAAACACATGGCAAGAGCAATTAAGACAGGGAGCAAACAACCACCAGCAGTGGAGGGAAGATGTCTGGGCCTTGTGCGCCTTCTGGCGCGGAGAGATTTAACTTTAACTATCTATTTTTGAGAAACCACTTGGCGTCTCTATAGCTCGTTTGTTGAGTGCATTATAAAATGTTCTGACAGGCAAGTGGGGTCAGTAATAGGTAAATGTATAATTCTCTTTTAACAGAGGCTAAGCCTATTTAATCACAATTATGCAATATGTAATGATATAATGATAGCTGCCTCAGTGGTGATTACATGAACAAAGAGAGTTATTAGCCTTTTTGTCTATCTACTTACAGGCCGATACGGACATGCTCATTTGCGTCAGTGATAAATCAAAAAGCGGTCATTATTATGCATCAGGACGAACTACACCTACTATGACTACTCCAGTAAGTATTTTCGTTTTCTTGGCTATGATTTATTATAAAAGAAAAAGTTGAAGGGAAAGTTAAAATGATACCAAATTCTAAACTAGTGCCTTCTTGAAAACAAGATCCGACTGCCAATTTCAAAGCGGAGCAAGCTGTACTTTCTAGCAACCTGTGACTCGGTCGTACAGGTCCTATACTTAAGTTTATTATTGTTACTTTTACTAATTTTGTCATTATCATTTTCATTATCGTTATAATCATTGTTCTCATTATTATTTATTCAGACCCCGTCGGCGGTAACGATTATTGAACACTCAAATGACGGTGGCGTGGTTAAGTGCAAGTAAATGCCTTTGTTTCATCGTTAACATTAATGAGAATATCAGCGGGTTAAGATCTCTTAAATGATATACCATCTTACCGTCCTTATCTGTCCCCTATGAGTGTCATCGTTTAGTGTTATAGCCGATCTTTATGAATGATTCGCTCTTGCCAAAAGAACGCGCGCCTATTTCATTTTTCCTAATACACCTGACCAAAGATGGACTAAAAACGTATTTTTAGAGTATTTATTACTGTATTTGACACTCCCGTGACTGCCTCGTCCCCAGCCGCTCGCTATCATTGGGGAAATGCTAGTTAATTATTGAGGAAAGCGGAGAGGGGGGGGGGGGGGGGTGGTTGAAGGGAGATACAGGAAGGAAAGAAAACGCTCGCGCTTCGCGCTCGCTCCCAATCGCCCCACTCCAGACTCCGGATCAGAATCCGCCCTCAATCAGCTTTGGAAAAGCCTGTGGAGAGGGTAGCTCCCGTGATTTCAAGATCTTAAGTGCATTTCCCCTTTTACAGTTTCTCTGTTCTCGATCCAACCACCCCATCCCAACTCTTAAAAACAAACACCTCAACTTGGTTAGAGAGAGAAAAGTCTATCCAACTACTCAGGCTGTGACACAAATACGACATACCCGCCGATAAAAAAAGGTTTTCGCAAATTTTCTTGTATTTATAACAGGAAGGTCTCCACGTTATATTGGACTAACTACATCATCAGTTAGCGACTGATAAAAATAACAAAATTCTCCTTACTAATAGCGATATTTTTACATATTAAAATTTTAGAATTTCGAGAGACATTAAGATAGAAATAGAGAACTTTAGGGACCTGAGTAAAGCGTGGTTTCTTCTAGGAGCAACTGGACCCTTTAGCGGTAAGTTTATATTAATTTATTTATTTTAACATTTTTTTTAATAAGGCGAGTTTAACTTCTGAAGATTTTACAATCTCGAACAATACTTTTGAGACATGGGAAACCACTGTCTTTATGTTAGGCGAAATAAAGCAAAAGTAAAATTCGTCCCTCCATTCCCTCCTTTCTACTGCACCTCAATCAATTTCTGAGAAGGACTATTTTAAATTTCATGACAGAACCTTATGTAAATGAGTATCAAATAAAAAAAGCATATAATTAAAAACAATGATTAAATGCAGATAATAAGGTAACTATAAACGTTTGCTGTAACTGCTTTCTCAATGCTTTCCCTTGATCGCACTTGTAATTTTCTAGCGGAACACGGTAATTAATTTACAAATAATTTCCATCCGTTTCTTAGTATTTATATACTCTCTCCATATTTCAGGTGAAATTCAAGAGCATAGTGTCCGCCAGCCTACAAACTCCAGAATAGTTGTCACAGACGCCTCTGGATCTGCGTCTGGCAGTAGCGGGATACATAGAAACGTCATTGTCCACGGTAAAAACATACATAATGATCGACCTATAAATAAAATGTAATCTAAGCAGACGGTTGACTACCAGACGCAACCGATGGCAGCAGCATGTGACAACAGCATGTGACGTTCGCCACCACCAATAAAATCTGATGGCCTAGGAGTCAAAAACAAAGATACTTTTCCAGCTACGTTTAGACCATTTACCGACAGTTGTAAGAAACGTACGTGTTAAAATTTGTATAAATTACAATTCTATATTGGCGCTCAAACTGGTACACTGTGAAGTTCATTCACGTGAGCTTGTTTTTTGCTATGCAAGTTTGTTTTGTTAATTAAACACCGCTACATCTTAAAAGATTTTAGTAGTTCAGTGTTACGATCGATAGTTACCATAAAAACAGGCGTCGGAGTATTTACTACAGGGATCAGTTGAGAAGAAAGCACTGAAAACGGGCCAACTGTTAAAAGAAACCCATCTACATTAACGCGTCTTAGCCGAGTCTTATTTTTTAGCTTCTTTACAGGAAAGCAACAAATGAGGTCCAGTTTCCGTTGTCGCGGTAAAATGCCTATAAAATTATTTAGTTCCTTGTTATTGAAAAAAGATTTTTCTTTTCGTCTCCTCAACACAGGCACCCTGATGACACTTGCTTGGATTCTGTTCGCATTCGTGGGTTTGTTCACGGCACGGTACATGCGCCAAGTTTGGGAACCAACACAGTTATTAGGGACCAAAGCTTGGTTTGCGGTTAGTATAACTTCAACGAAAATAAAACAACACAAGTAGAATGGAAGAAGATGAAGTGAAAGCGCTGTCTCAAAAACCGATTTGGGATTTAAATTCATCAATTTTGAACACACCTGCCTGAGTCACGAGGGGACCTAATGGTTAGTGCACTGGACTCCAGATTGAGTGGTCTGGGTTCGAGCTCTGGCCGGGTTGATTGTGCTCTGTTCTTAGGCAAGACACTTTACTCCCATAGTGCCTCTCTCCACCCAGGTGTATAAATGGATACCGGCAAATTTATTGCTGGGGGTAGCCCTGCGATGGACTGGCATCCCATCCAGGGGGAGTAGAAATAGTCGTTCCATGCTACTCAAACCTGGATAAGCTCTGGCCTGATAGGCCACTAGGCAATGCAGACTACACCTGCCTGAGTTAATCGAATTCTTAGTATCTGATGAAGTAACGTTAGAAAAGTAATCTCGTTTGTTGTTATGACGATGATCAATCCATTTCAATTTTTGCCGTTACTGTGGCTTTTGTTAATCAACTTTTTAACCGTTAACAGGTTCATCGGACACTGATGACATTGACAGTATTGCTGACCGCGGCAGGAGTGGTTGTGATCTTTGTTTTCGTGGAAGGGTGGTCATCGGTAAGCGATAACAATTTTACAGCACAGTTTCCTTGGCAGTTACTACGACCAATTATATAACACTAATAATCAGCTGCTTTTCAACGGTGTATAGGAGGAACGGAGTAAACAATAATTTACGACTGCGTGACTATTGATTCAGCACCTAAGATTTTACTAGCGTATATCTAAGCTCCTCGCAAACGTTCTGAAGAGAATAAATATACTACGCCAACAATACCAGCAACTCTTTTTATAAGTTTATGAAATGATTAGTTTCGAAAGAAACTTTTATTTTTCGGTACAGCTGAGAAGCGCTCAGCTTTTCTTATTTCCCACAGGTGTCACTAATTGACACTCCATTGAGTATTGTGTTTTAATAGAATGCTGGAGTACACCCATATTTTGGTATCGTCGTGGTGGCGCTTGCACTTGCCCAACCAATCATGGCAGCATTCAGGCCACATCCTGGTGAACCGAGGTAGGCAAGCGTATACATTAATGAATGCAGTACAGTGAAAACCTTAACTACACACTATTAAATAATTGACCGGTCCGATTTCGGCCAGGAAATATAGTGGTATAAGAATGTTGTCGGTTCTTTTTCTGTTGAGTTTTTTTGGGTGGCTCATCCACTTAAAAAACCCCGTCAAGTACAAATTCCAGCTCCATCTGAAAGAGTCTTTTTTTCTTACATAGGACCTTAACCAGCTGCGGCTGGACAGTGGCTATCATCTGTAATAAAGGTTCATTAAGTCAACAAAATTGCTCTTTTTCCTGTGTATCGGACTACAATCATTGTTTCCAACATAAATATACAAAAGCGATTCTAATTTCAATGGCTGTGGAAGCTGTCAGAAAATTTTATTTGCATTGAGTTGTTTTCTTTTTTTGTAGGCGTAACATTTTTAACTGGACTCATAGGATTGTCGGTATTACTGCACTAATTCTTGGAGGTACGTCCGTGTTAATTATGGATGAAATGTTCAGTGAATGAGAATGCTACTCGTAAATTAGTAAACGGATGGCTAACGGCAAAACATAGTGATATGGTTAGAAGCATAAGTGAATTAAAATGTTGTTCGCTGTATATATATGTTATTTGCCGGCTGGGAGATCAATTTATTTGACTGTGTTTTATCAAAGAATCTCATTTTCGTGAATGGTGATAAGCAGTGTTCGGAGTTTGGAGAAAAGTTTTAGAAAGGCAAGCTGTTTGAAAGAATAAATCGGGTCTATAAACCAGCGACTTGCAGTTAACCGTAATGGCGTGAAAAATTATCATTGCGAATAATGCACAAACAACGATCGACAAACTACGGTTAAAACTATAACTTGATTTTGTCAATAGAGAGAATGAAAAGTCGTCTTTTGGAGAACTTTAAGGCCTTTAATTCCTTTACTAATTTAGCTTTTGAAAGAATAAGTCGCGTATGTAAACCGGTGACTCGCAGTTTATCGCAATGGCTTGAAAATCAGTGCGAATCGACAAACTACGGCCGTAGAACTGGTATAATTTGATTTTGTCAGTAAAGAGAATGAATACTCGCCTTTTGGAGAACTTCAAGGCCTTTAATTCCACTGCTAATTTTCCCTTTTACATTAACAACGGTTGCTGAGCAACTACCTCGACTTTGGAGAGCAAAACTTTCGAGGGCTCGTTCGTCTCGCCGCCAACTCAAACTGACGAAAGCGTTACTGTTGCCCGTGGGCAGATATAGGAGAATCTTGCCCGCGCTAAGAACCAATCAGATTGCAGGATTCGTTACCGTGCCCTCTTGGAAAAAAAATAAATCAATGTATTAGTTGTCTGGAGTTACCTTAAGCTATCATTATAGGAGAAGATCATGCACGATGAAGACAACAACTGACAAGGAATTCTTCTCTTTTCAGGGGTTGCAGTATACTTTGGTTTAAACACGGACCAAGTTGGCTTAGGAAAAAAGGGACTATACGCAATATTTTGCTTCTTTATCGGAGTACTTTTTGTTTTCCTTTTTGAAGTGTATCTGATCCTGTTTAAATGGAATCGTGAGAAGAGGTCTGTTCCAATGAGCACTACAAGCGGTAAGAAACTACACTCTCAGTCTTCCCAATAGGGCCTCAGTCTGCAGAAGGAGAGGTTAAGGTCCTGAAGTAACTTTTGTAGAAGGTGATACCTTGCCTATGATATCTGCTAATTTCCGCACCAACTTGTGTATTTCCGTCTAAGAACGCTTAAGGCAAATCCTGGTTGGCACACTCTTGCTAATCAATACCTCCAAGGGACATTGTTTACTGAAAGCAGTTTAGAGGACTCATGATCTTTGGATGGCCACAAATCCTTTCTTAAGTCGTATCAAGACATTCCGATCCTTTGGTAAGATTATATGAATCTGATCTCAGGCTATAATTATATATAATAACATATTAACAATAATAATTATTGTATATAATTTATATATTTCATAATTATTCCACGAGCGCGCATTGCATATGAGATGATAGATAGCCAACAAGGCAAATGTTGCCGAGTAGGCTATAACTATCTCATTTCCAACAAGCTCAAGTGGAATAATTATTCTGTTAAAAACACCCAAAGAATTGCAATGTATTAGCTCCCGGCTGTTCTCGCTGACGCATACACCTTCCATATTTGTGGTCCTTGGTGTATGACCTCGTATATGACCCTGGAAAGGAGGCTAGTTGAAAAGGCTTCTTTTCAACTGGTGACATTTCCATGTAGGTTCTCAACGTTTTTTTGACTGATTTTAATTTTTTGAGGCAGATATTCCGATGGAGCAACCTGGACATCAGGCTCGTGCTTCGCCACAGCCTGAAATGCCATTTAAGGTAGGAAAGAATGACTGGATGAACAAACGAACGAACGAACGAACGAACGAACGAACGAACGAACGAACGAACGAACGAACGAACGAACGAACGAACGAACGAACGAACGAACGAACGAACGAACGAACGAACGAACGAACGGACGGACGGACGGACGGACGGACGGACGGACGGACGGACGGACGGACGGACGGACGGACGGACGGACAAATGAATGAATGAATGTATGAATGAATGAATGAATGAATGAATGAATGAATGAATGAATGAATGAATGAATGAATGAATGAATGAATGAATGAATGAATGAATGAATGAATGAATGAATGAATGAATGCAAATTTAAGATGACTCTCCTGTGAAAACTCTCCTGTGTAAAATACTCTTTTATAAAGCTGATTACAATTCAATAATGAATGGCGAGCTCGTTTCAAATGTTTGAGCATTTAAAGCTATGGTATTTCTAACCTAGCTATTATGTCAAATTTGACATAATAGCTAGGTTACAAGTTGTATTCATGTTTTTTTTTTAAAAAAAACATGACTACAACTTGTTCACAGTATTGGGCATTCGTTCGATAGCATTTTGGTAGCGTCAACTGATTAAAAGCGGTTTTGTTAACCGTCAAAGTATAATAGCCGGAAAGTGCTGGAAACTGTTACCTGCCATCTTAACTATTAGACAACGGCGTCTTACAATCACTCGCCGTACATGGACCGTTCGTTTAACCTACATTGATCTCTAATAGATATTTAATGCAATGATCCGCCCTCGTAAAACGCCAATATGTTCAACAACCATAATGGAAACTGGTTCATCGACCCACCCCTCAACACCCCCCATCCCCCCGCCCCTTCCCTACACCACTCACTGTTTACACCCTTCTCACCTTAAAGTGCTTTTGAAAGCAACTATTTTCTTTTGACTGCATTTATTTTATTCATCTAGGAAGGGATGATTCGAAAATTAATGTTTACTTTCGTTGTTCTCGCTGGAGCAAGCGTGTCACTGACCATAATCTTACTCATGGTGCTGAAATAGACAACAGGACTTAAGGTAAATTAAAATACTAATATCATGGGTGACAAATTACTCCTTAATTTTGGCGCGAAATTTCAGCGCTAATTTATAATTTCACATGTGAAATTATAAAATTGCCATGGCAACGTTTCAATGTTTCAGTGGCAAGATGACATACAGGCTTTTAAAAGATGATCGTAAAGCTTAAACTTTGCACATTTTCGCTTGAATTTTACCTTGGCCAGTTTGTTTGGTCGTGTTATAAACTTTTAGCGATAACATGAATGGCATTGAGCGGAATTTTAAGCGTTTTACACGGGCGTCGTTACGAGCCGGTTCGCTCATCACGATACAATAAACAAGTTACGAAACTACGACTGTAAGCGTAATTTGTCACCCATGATATTAAAAGGTAACCAAATGGTATACTCGTGAAATTAGGAAATAATTTCACTTGCGTGAATTCCCACCATATATCCTGCTCAAAGAGAAAGTAGTGTACCGTTATACGCAAGTTGCTTGCAAGTAGTAATAATCTTATATGCATAAATTAAAAAAATATATATACAATATTCTTAGATTGAATTGAACTGAAGATGGGACATAACGAGATGATCGCTTCACTCGATCGCTTTAAGATCAAAAGAGAGGCTTTTCGAGCAGTATGGATAACATCTCATACTTTAGATATGCAGATCACGTCCTAGTCAACGTGTCTGAAGAGCAGTGCTTGAAATGTCTCGTTTGCTTGATATGTAAAAATCCCAGAAAAAATATTTGTATTTAGATGACAATAATGTCATGATCAAGGTATGATAAAGAGACAGACAAATCTTCACTTTATTATTTCGATATAGGTCTTGACATATATGGTGTTTTAACAGGCGATATCGTCGCCGCCGTGGTATTTTATTCAAAATTAAATCTTATATTTACGACTCATCTTTTGCTTTCCTTTTTTCAACAGGGGAAACTTCATTTCAAATTTCAGGCCCGTAGATACTCAAGATAGCTAGATGCTTTGTTTTAAATGAATTTCCGGATCATTTAAATATTGCTATTTTACCAGCTAATTAATACAGTTTGCTATCATATGTGCAAAAAGGTTGCTTATCGAGAACAAAAAGAATGCTAATTGACATTAAGATTTCTGGGTTAAAAGACGTCTTTTCACAATCGAACGTAAAAGCGAAAAGTCAATATAATTCAAACATTTCAGTGGTTTTATAAAGGAGTTTTATGGGTCTAATGCTTATTGGCTCTTTTTGACAACACGGCACGAGGACGCCTGCTACTTCAATTCTTTGATAGCTAAGCTGTTTGCAAAAAGACATGTTAGTTTTAATTAATTTTGGGTTTATATATTACCATATTTTTTCACTTTTGGTCCAAAATTATCCCTGTGTTTAAGGTATATGAGATTCAAGCTTTATTTTAACATAAACTGGTGTTACCGCAAACAAACCATCTGTCTGTAGGCTTTTAAGAAATTGAAGGCGCATTAAAGCGTGTCCTTCTCTAGTGAAATAGCAGGTGTATTTACCTTATATTTTTTCACACCTTTAAGATAAAACGCTGTGTTAAAGGTTTTCCGGTGAAGACTGTGATTCATTCTGGAAAAATCTCTTTCGATAACATGAAACATGCATGTTTTTTTCTATTGAATATCGTGTATTTTATAATATCCGACATTGCCGCCAAATGTAATAAAGCTGCAATAAATAAAAAGTTCCCGATTATCGATAAACACTTATATAACTTATATGGCTTAAATTTAAACGCTTAATTACACGATACAGAAGTGCGTAAAAGCACTCTGTGCTCTTGGCCCCAACCACGAATCAATCTTCCTTTTAAATTAATATACAATAAATTGATACTGAGCTCTGGGAATTTGACGTTCCATCCTCTAGTTGACAACTTTCGGTAAATATTTTCGTAATCTGGCTTTTTGACAAGGAAACAGTTAATATCACAAGAAAAGAAGATGACCAAATGATGATCTGTAGTCTCTTGCTAATTACATTGGGTTTATCAACATCCATTATGGCTGTTTTATGCCCACAAGTAAGGAAACACGTCGGTGGCATGATTTATTGACGAACTTTTAATATTTACAAGCACTAAGCAGCGATGTTTGTTTACATGGACTTGCTTTGTTTTTCGTGAAATTGTATCCGAATGTATTTCCATATAAAAGGAGTAGAAATTTGCATGATTCATTTGAACGGATGATAGAAGTACAAGCAAGTTAACTTATTAGCAGAACATTGCCCTTGTCACCTAGACCCTTACCAGTTATAATTATAACGAAGAAATCATGATGAATGTCAGTAATAGCAACGGTAAGTGTGCCTTCGATCAAGAGCTAATTCTCTGAAAGGAAACATCACCTTCGACGACTTTTTTTCGCAATGTACGTAAGATATATGCGCGAATTTGTGGCCGAGATATATGTATTTTGTTTACAAATCAGTTAAAGCCCTAGATTTATTTCATTTGCCAAAGAAATCGAGCGAATGATGATAGAAAAAAATCACAAAGTGTTCTCGATCAATATTATATTGCAACACTATTTGGAACTTGGGTGAAAAAGTCGCGAAACACAGAGATTATCCCGTTATTCGTCTCGAAATTGAAAACCATAACGAATCACTTAACAGTATTCATGCAATACGCTTGTTTCCGTTGTTCCATATATGTGAACAAAGTGTAAATGGTGTCGGCCAGATATTGGCCCTGCCAAATAAAGTTAGAGAACAAATGCTAATAATTTTTTTTGACATTTAAATAATTTTATCGACTGCGTTGAGATAATGATCCCATGCACGAAATAGTTCATTTAGGGTAAGAGTGTTTTCGTTCAATTCGGTTAATCTTTTTATTTCGTACATATTTTACAGGGAGTCAAAATTCTTCAAACGCCTGGTATGGGTTTGACGTCGATAGAAACCTTCAAATAAGCCTCACGGCAGCGTACTCTATCACGTTTATCACAGCTTTGCTTGGTAACATCCTGCTAATACACATAATCAGGCTTCATCGCCCATTTAATTCAGTGTCTATTCTCATAGCTAACATGGCAGTTTCAGATCTTCTCACCGCCCTCTTCGCAATGCCGTACTCCACCGCGTACTTATACGTGCAACACCGCTGGTTTGGAGGAATTGCGGGTACCATAACTTGCAAACTTGTCAATTTTGTTATCGGTACTACAATTGCGGTATCCGTATTCGCATTATTAACAATTTCAGTTGAGAGGTACATTGCCGTTGTGAAGCCCCTGGCATATCCAAAATTTATCAAAAGGCCCATTCTGTTATCCATTGCCATATGGTTTTTATCTGTCTTATTCATGAGCGTTTCTCTTTTCACTCACGACGTAGAGATAGCACCAGGTGGAATTGCCTTATGCTTTATGGACTGGGAACCATTGTTTAGCAGTGTCAGCCAGAAAATCTTCTACTCTGCAGTAGCCATTGTTCTTTATGTTTTACCTTTGTTTGCCATTGCTGTCTTGTCGGCGTTCATCATAAGGAAACTTAACAAGACGACAGCAGCCCTCGACGGCGATCAGCCCGCAGAACATGCATCGAGCACCAGCAGGAAACGAAACCATCGCGTCATGCGAATGCTATTGGTTGTCGTGACCCTCTTTGCTGTGTGCTGGCTTCCCATTCACGTGTTACACATTGTGATCAATTTCTTTGCAGATGTATACATCTCGTTGCCACCATCAGTTGCACTGTTCTTGTTCTGGGTCTCACACGCCAACAGCGCTCTTAATCCCTGTGTGTTTATCCTATTGAATGACTCGTTTCGGAAGTCGTTCATGGGTATACTCCGAAGCCTTTGCCGGAGGAATCACCAGGTGAGACACCAAGTGAATAATGGACCCTCTTTCTTCATTGGCAGGCCGTATGGATGCCTTCCCCGCAAAGCATCAAGGAAGTACTCGGTGCGTTGGAACAAACGCGAGCCCACTTCGCCGGTCACCATTCTTGATGTCAAGACCGAAGAGAATATTACACATTGGAGCCTTTAACATCATAAAACTTTCAAAAGAATATTCAACTACGGTTGTTGTTTTGTAGAACGGTCAGCTCTCCCCACTATATATATAAATCAGTTGCCCTGATGAAGTCTTTTGTAATAAAGACGAAATATCGGCAAAATCAAAATTTTCCAGTATTTGATTGATATATATATATATATATATATATATATATATATATATATATATATATATATATATATATATATATATATATATATATATGTGTGTGATTCGTTCAGTCTGAAACTTTATTACGTTACTTTGTATATTGTTCTGTTATCTCTAAATTCAATAGTTGCGTTTACTTAAGGTAATTCCGTAGTAAAAGAACCCGCCATAGATTTCCGATGAAACTTTGTACACTGAACTAACGAATCAAATAGATAATAAAAATGTAATAAAAAGAGGGGGTCACCGTGCTTGTTTCTTTTGCACAATGCTGACAAAAACGGTTATTTAGGCCACCTTTTGCAATTAAGCTCGATTTTTATCATCTGATATCTCACAGCGTTTGACTTTCTTCTATTGTTTATTCAGATTACGTTCAAGAAAAATGACCTCAAATACCTTCGTATTTATTGATCTTCCAAAAGAGATATAATTTGGACATGCAATGTTGGACCCGCTATGTCTTTCTCAGTAGAGTTTATTAAATTGCCAAAAAAACTGGTCATAGCTTTTTGCTAATTTTTTCTTAAGCAATGAAGATACTGTTCTCATTAAAATAATGAAATAAAAAATGGGAGTCACCGTGCTCGTTAAGAAGTAAATGACCATTTACTTCCCCACCGAGCTTATCCTGAGGGAAATCCGGTAATGTTGTGTGCGCGCGCTTGTGGCGCGCACTTATGCGCGCGCTAAATGACGAGAAAAACTATGCGCAGCAAGGATGCGCAATGCAATCTCCAGGAATCACCTTAAGACGTTATTTTGAAGTGCCAGGATCTTTTTTGGACACTAACCAGTTCCACCGGTCAACCGAGCTTTTGCGTTAAATCTCTTAAATCCGGAAGGAAATCTACCTCAAAGTAAACTTATATGGCCACCTTCACATTGTACCTGTACGCTGGCATTGCTGAAAATGTGATATAAATTTCTTTAAATACCTGATGACATACAAAAAAGGTAGAAGCTCATCCGTGTTCTATTGCATGGAAATCGGCAAATCTGATTATTTCTCCAAATTTTTCTACTCGCTGGTAGAACACAATCGCGCTCGAGTTGCTCTTTAAAAAGATAATCATTATTGATTTTGGCTTAAAAGTGTATAAAAATGTAAATTTTGGACTGCAATCTTTTAGTCAGTGTTTCTACTAAAACAATTACACTACTCGCCCTCGTTTTCTATGAGCGATCATGAACTCGGCTGCGTCTTGTTGATTATTCGCTAATAGAAAACCAGTTTTGAAATGCCTTGCTCGAGTGGAATTTAAACTGAAACGCCGTGGGCATTTTGCATTTGTAAGGGAGGGGGAATTAAACATAACCACGAAAGGAAAAACGCCAGAAAACAGTAAAACAGTAAAGGTGCTTTCCAGCTACTTGCAACGTAGAAATCAAGGGAAAGTTAAGTGCGAAGCATACCCGCCAGTCAACGTACTGTCGTCGATAGACAGTCTTTAAAACATGATCATTATCTGATTTTCCTTACAATAAAATACTCTGTACTGGGGGAAATTATTTGACAGGAATTGCGATAATTCTTTGTAGAACTTGTCGGAAAAAGAAATATTAAAATCGTGGTCAGTAGAGGTAAGATGAGAGCAATTGAGAGTACCTCAGTCGCTTTTATTTGCAAGTTGTTCTATGCAAACTACATTGCAACGATATTCACTCCCAAGTAACGTTATAGGTTAATATCATTCACTTTTAGGTCTAATAATACCAGCAATAACATGTCACAGTTAAGTTACCTGTGCACATGTATCCACGTAGGGCAAAAGTGAAAAACGATATATCATAGCGATATATAGATATAAAGCGATATCCAAGTGTTCTGTTTGCTTATTGCAACGTTCTTGTGTTACATTGATAATGCATGCTAAGGTTGAGTACATATCTAGGTTTCTTTCAAACAACCCGTTTCTGTAGTAAGTAGTCATCGCATATCATCTACCTTATCAATCGATATTAAATATTTCCACCTCAAAAAAATTTAACAGGAATAAATATTGTGCAAAATACAAGATTGACAATAATCAAAAAACTTACGATTTCAAAGGACTTTTTTTAACCAACTGTACTTCAGCTAATCGTTAATACTGTACTTACAGTCGAAACTCCCTATGCGACCCCCTCCCAACACCCCTCCCCCCCCCCCCCCCCCCGCACCCCTCTTGAGCGCGACCACTTACTGTAAGCGACCATTTTTTAAAATGCTAAAATGTTCCCAGTTATATCACTGTAGTCAAAACCTCTTACAAGAGACCATCTCTCGCAGGCGACCACTTTTGGGGCTGATGGTTTGGAATTTTCTATTGTTTTGAACCTTTGGTAAGCGGCCACATCAAATGATCCGACGTCAAGTTGGGCGGATAACGAGATGTCTTACAACCCTGATAGGACGATAAAGTTTGTTCTTGCATTAGAACATTTTCTCTTATCCGACGTTCGTCAGTAACTATGATGGTTCATCGTGACATTGCTGGTATTGCAATGTGGGAATTGCACTGGACGGACTGAATTTTTTTCGAATTTGGGGGTTACAGATGTAGTAATTCTGTGCATGGATTAAGTTTCTGAGATGATTACAGGCTATGACTCAAAACGTCGATAATAAACAAGTTATAATTTATCCGCAAACTAGTCGATGAACAAACATGTCAAATTTAACCATAGCGCTAATTTTCATTCTCATGACAGCTTTCAGTCAAAGTTGGGTATCAAGGCATCGATCCTCTTTTCTGCTCCCCTGCTTGCTTCCCGGTAACAGTGAAACGCGGGAAGTGGTGGCACTTCCGCTTATAGCCTCCGCTCTAGTGGTAGACAAACGATCACTTCCATTAAAAAGACGCCCGCTGAGCCTGTGGTAAATTTGGTGCTTGAATCCTTCACGGAAACTCTCATTGAAGATAAGATAAAGGCACGGGTTGATAGCAGTATTGGCGTGTGTCAAAAAATAGAGTGTTAGGATCAACGATGTTGGTAGACAGCTAAACACATTAAAGTTGAACGTACCTAGAAAGTGATTGACGTGGGCTGGAAGCCAACAAATGGCGAAAATTGTTACTATGGTGACCAGCATGGTTACAACTTTGCGCTTTTGCTTTTCGATGCGCTGATGGGTTTTATCGATATGCTCTCCAGGAGCCTTTCGTTTCCACAGATGAAGCACAATCCTAGAATAAAGAATGGCCATGGTGAGAAAAGGAATCAGGTATAACAGGACAAACCGGACAATCATCTCGTACATTGTCACTTTGTGCGACTGTTGAAGATCTTCGACCCATCTTGATGCGCATATGACTTGGCCCGATACGTTGAAAAGCTTGTACTTGTAGAGCTCGGTTGCAAAGACCAGGCCTGAAATAAGCCATGTTGAAGCGATTGCTACAACTGTGATCCTTGGAGACATAGCCCTCCTCATCGTGTGCACAATCGCACGATAGCGGTCAAGCGTCATGACCGTTAATGTCAGGACAGATGTACCAATGGAAAGAAAGGCAAGAAACGGCAGGAATTTGCACAGAAAGATACCAAACCATCCTGAGAACCACTTCACGCTGTGATACAGGTACGCAATGGACAAAGGGATGGCAGTCATAACGTCAAGGATGTCGGAAGCCGCCATATTGACGATAAGCATGTTGAATGTTGTCTTCAGTTTCGGGTGGCGATTGATCACAAAAATAACCAGAGCATTTCCTACCAACGCCACAACGAGTATGATGAAATAGGCAATGGTCAAACCAACTTGTGTTGAATGCGTGACCACTTGAGTGACGCAAACGCTTGAGTCACCAGATCCGTTGAGTTTTGTTTCTACAAATATAAGGCACCGTCTAATAGTTACAAAGTGTGCGAGCATGATTAGTGTTAAAGAAGTTTCTGTATATAACAATATAAATTGTATTTTAATTAATGAAGTATGTGGTACAATAAAAAGTGCGTAAGCAATATAAATGCTAGGTACTGAAGCGTGTGCCTACATGTAACCATTCTATTAAATATAGGTAAGCGTGTATTTATCAACAGTACATATCGTGCATCCGATTCACCTTTGTCAAAAGGTAATCATCATCGGACAAATTAAGTTTCATTTCCTGCACAACGCGCATTTCGCCTGTTGGTCATCCTTCAAAATCTTTCATACTTTCTTGATATCTTATTAAGCATTCAATTTTTTTCAGCTAAATCTTTCTCTTTAGCTATAGATCCTTAATCATCGATCTTTATTAGTTTAATTTTGTGATAATTTAGTTACTCATTTTGTGTCAAGATAAGGCGGGTTGTTTCATCAAAAAAGTACGTACTAAAATTGATTACTTTCTTTCATCTGAATTTATCTAAAGTAGCAATGTTTTCTTGAATTTGAAAAGAAAAAGGAAAAACTTGACAACACATTTTTTTAACAAGCATCTACCGATCACATTGTGCAAACGCTGAAAAAAGATAGAATAAGACAGAAAATGCCGCCCTAGTTCCAAAATAATTAAATACAATTGCGGTTAATCAGTTACATTTCTATTACCAACTCATTAAAACACTGAAGAAAAGAGTAAGTGGATCTGCCAGCATTCTTGATAACAGAGAAGTAGTCTATCTAATTCCAGGCGTGGATCTTTAGAAACTTCAATTATACGTATCTCCTTTTGTTTCTCTGGTGTCTGACAAACCATATCTGACTGAGCACGATCGGCTACATTTTGAAGGATATTGAAAGGTCGATTTTTTTATCTGTACTATAGCGTGCTTTTGCCTGATACCATCCTTCTTACTGATACAAATCAAAATATTATTACCATTCTTCAAAAAACTATCTTGGGAGCCAGTTTTAACCAGCTTTGTTGAGTTTCATAGCAGGGTGCATTCGATTGGGAAATCCAGATTTCCGATTTCCTAGTAAAACACGAAATCCAAAAACGGATTTTGACGCACCGAAATCCTTCTCTGACGTGGATTTCAATTAAGAAATCCACCCTTGGATTTTATGGATTTGTTATTTGCGAATCTGTCCTCGTGAACAGCGGTCTATGCTTCGCAAATTCTGCGCGCGCAATCCAATGGGGAGCTTCAGCAAACCGCGATGACAAACTACTGTTGTTTAGAAAACAAAAGGTGGAATGACCAGGAAAATAGCTGAGCAGTCCTTTATAACTCTTGGCAAATTTCTTTGCCGTCTTCTGTAAAACAACAACGCAAAATGACTAGATTCTAGCCAGAGTGCTAATTTTTTGATGCTTTTGTTTGGAAACGTCAGTTTTATTTCGATTTCACTGCACAATCGAATGCATTTTAAGTGCTTTGGTTTGCAATTCTATAGACCGCAGCTCACGAGAACAACGTTGTCCTTTTTAGGATTTCCCAAAAGAAAACGCAAACTAACAAATCCATGAAATCCAAGTTTGAATTTTTTAAATTGAATTCCACCTTGGAGAAGGATTTCGGTAAGTCAAAATCCGTTGTTGGATTTTGTGTTTTAATGGAAAACCGAAATTCGGATTTCAAAATCCAAATCCGTATTTCCCCTTAGATTCTAATAAAATATAGCCTCCAAACATGTAATGGATATTTGGGAATATTATTGCGAAAACACTGTATAATATTACAAGAGATCTAGAACTTCTTGAATTTCCAAAAGATGTTTTTTTTAGCTTAGTTTGTTATCTTATTAAACAAAAGGTTCCAGAAAGACTCAAATTTTAATTGCGATTTGCGTAAACACATCTTGAAATCACTTTTGTGATGTTTTTGCTTTTCTTTTTTACGAGATATTTAGAAATGGTAAATATGTAATTTTTTGTTCGGTTATTCGACGTTGCAAAAGGTACAGTTAGATATCAACTGAGTTACAGTCTTTTTAAAGTCATACACAAGAACAACCAAATTCAAACGTCTATGACTTGGAGATGTTTATTACCGGCTGAACAAATGAAAACGGTTTGGAACGCTTAATCTATCTGTTAATCGATTAAAGGGAGCAGTGGGGATCTAGTGACATAGACAACACATCTTCTCACCTGTGTAGTTGTCGGACATGTTTGCTTCGCTAATCTCCTTTTCAGACTGCTTGTCCTCGTTCAAATGACCACTACATCAGGCGAAACTGATTGGATTTTATATAGCCGGCGTGGACGTGATAAAGGCAGTCTTGAAACGTGTGACAGTAAGCACTTAGCTGTTAATGTAATGAGAAAACATAAGTGTTTTTGGACAATAAACATAAAATCTGAAAAGTAATCATCTAGGGCGGATTGTATCAGCTGCTACTGTCTACAATAGGTAATGTTGCGCCTTTAATAAATTTTGCCAAAACTGAAACAATATAAGTGCCTCTTGAGACATGCAAGATACCGATTTGAATAGTGTAGCAATTATTGCTACTTCGATTCATACTGGCCCGTAGGTAGACTGTTCATTTACAAAGATTAATTAAGTAACGTGGGAAAGTTTCCACTCTTTGTAAAGCAGGGTTCATTATATTGAAAATAGAAATTAATTATTGTTAGTAAACTCTACGCAAATTTCAGAAACGAAAGCATTGGGACAAAATTGTTAAGCTATCTTAAAGTTAATCGTCTTAGAAGAAAATTATTTTTTTCAAGACGTGATCTATTTTTGTTATAATTTACAACTCCTCCGGCTGTTTTGCTTCTTTCTGTCAAACATCATTATGTTAACGATGCTTTGGTTAACAAAGCGCATTTCTAGAAAATAACTGAGAAATGACATCTTGCACGAAAAAATAAATTATGAATTATTAAATCTATTTCATTAACGAAATTCACCAAAAAATTGATTACATAAGTGTATTTTATTCCTGGTTCGCGTGAAAAAACTGTAAAGAGAAAAATCTTTAATTAAAGAAAGCTTTTATCCACCAGAACAATTAAAAGCTAAGTGGACTCTAATTGAAAAATTGAAAACGTTGCAATGCTTTAAAGAGGGTCTTTATCTTGGAAATCTAATGCCGTTCACTTTAATATATTAATCTTAAGTATCACTTTCATGGGGAAGTACAATAATGATATCTTGCAAGCGTTCATCCTTATCTTGGGGCAAAATTTATTAACCCTTTATTGATCATGAAGTTTTCACCCAATAATGTGTTTCGATTTCTGTAAGACTATCGTTAGATTCAAGAATTGTTACTGAGAAAAGGTATAAACATAAAAACTTAACCCATCAGTTTTTTTACAGGCTTACTGCAATTGTACTTCTATCAGCGTCACTAAAATCCTTCCATATACAAAGAGGTGGTAAAACGCTTGGAATTGCCCACCTTTCGCAGCTGAAACAATTGTGTGAGGGAAAGCATTTACAGTTTTATTTTTCTAATTACATAATCTGTATTTAATGAATACAAATACAAGTTTGAAATTATTGTTTAGCTATTATCATAGTTGCAAAAGAAAACACAGTTTATGTATCGCCTGTTATTAAGCACGCGCTATGACGCAAATACTGCTTTTCCGATCATGCAAAGCGCTTCCTTTTTGATTGAGACCACTGGCAGTTGAGAATGAATATACCTGAAGTGTCACGGTTTTTTTTTTACATGAAACAAAATGCATTTGCCTCAGAAGCACACCTGAAACAAAAAACAATTTCTTTACTAGAACTTCGATAGAGTGAATATTGCTTGTGTTTGGCATGATAACTGAATTTAAGTTTTGTCTTTTGCTGACTATTTATTCAATATCAGAAAGTAAGCCTTAAAGATATGCATAGGCATCAATAATTCAAAATTAAATGGAGTATGTGAACTATTTTCAAACACGAAACAAATGAAGTGTTCAGTTCTAAACTAAGTTAATTCGGCCACGGGTTTTTCTTTCGTTTTCAAATCTCTGTCTTGTGTAATTATTCGGCATAGCTAATAATGAGTAAGTTTAACTTTTTCCTGTCCTTTTTTCTGCAGTAAATAATTGCAAATCATTTCTCTGAATATTTCAAACATGTTATTTCTCAGTCAGAACACTGTGCATTCAGTATTTTTCTTCTTTTACATGTCAGTATGATATGGACCAAAATGACCCAAAGAGAACACAGCGAATTTAAAAGAAATATTAACACAATGTATCAAAGCAAAAATATTTAAACGGATGCGAGTTTGACCAAAAATCTTAATACCAACATAAGCGATAATCCAAAGTAAAAATACATTTTTTATGACTGCATGTATAAGTATGCTTGCCTATATTTAAAGCAAAAAATATATAAATAGATTCTCGAATGTACCAATCCACTTAAAAATATAATAAAATATTTGGGTATACTCTTGTACCATCAACTTAAGTTGTCATGAAGTTAATCACAGGCAAGCATAATGTAGCGTAATGACGGATGAAAGTTGCCACAGAGTAGTATTGCAAGAGAAAGCCAAACCTAGAAGTTGTTCTTGAAAACCCTTAACGTTTGCTGACTCGGTAATCCAGAGAGTGTTTTTTTTCTCTATGTTTCTCTTTTTTTTTGGACTGTTGTAATAAGTTCCTAAAGGATCAGTGATGTACTCTGTAACAAATCTCAGCGAGATCTAGTGAGCTAGCAGCTGGGCTCAATTTCTATTGCTATTGATATGCAGAGAATTGTTTTTAATCTCTACCTAGGTTAGATGCGTTTTACTAAGCCGATATAATGATAAAAACATCTAAAAAGCATTCTTTTTGGCCTGTTGTAACAAGTTCCTAAAGGTTCAGTGGTATACTCTGTAACAAATCTCAGCAAGTCTAGCGAGCTAGCAGCTGGGTTAAATTTCTATGATGTTTTTGAAGTAATATTCTAGAAGAACTAAGAACTCTAAATTTAGAAAGGAAGTATATCCTATTAAAGGAACTGCGTGGGTGATATGCGGGGTAAGTTTTGAGGGCGGCATTCCTGTTTCAACCGTTTAAACAGCAATTTTTAACTGTTGCTTTATCTTGGAGTCATCTTTTCACTTCGCTTTGCAAAATTGAAATACTTTCCTCATCAGTTGTGGTTTAATGGAGGAGAAAGCCCAGTTAAACCTTCACTGGACAACTATGAACCAAAATACTTTGAAGGCTCATAAATTTCTATGTCATTACAAAGCGGACGACAAAAAGGAATACATGACAAGTGCTTTACCCGCTAAAAGCCGGATGTTATGATTCTTGAGGCACACAGAAAGTGGTAAACAACTTAGCTTGGGTCTTATTTACGGGGCAAACTTACAAGCTATGTCAAAGAACTGATTTTTTAATAACGCCGAACGAGTCTTCGGCTTAAGAGGCTACTTGAACATAGTTGTTCACAGATGTTTCGTGGTACGTACACTAAGGTGTACATCACAATAATTGTACTGAGGAACGGTCTGTGCCCATATAAACAGGGACATTTTATGTATGTAGTAGATACGATGGTTTTCCGGTTTTGACTGAACTATTAGACTGATGCGAGTGCTGACGGAAACTGACTTTTGTGAACTCAAGAACGGCGAAGAGAAGAATGCGACTACCGAGAGAAGCTGACCAATGTTCACTGTACACTATATTATAAATAGTATATTTACGACTCGATAAGCCGACCTTGAAATTCGCTACTGAACTGACATCGAATTTACAGTTTTCACCGCCGTGCCCTAGGTGCTTGTGTTAACGTGATATACTACTTCCGACAAAATTTCAAAGGAAGTTTATTTTGAACTTTATCCAAAATGTTTCGACTAACAAGTTACGACTGACTCATGCTTATATGAATTACTTTTTTTGTACAGGATAAATGTATTGTCGAGAAGTGAAAAAAATTCGAGTACATATTCTTCAGTCTTAAATACATAAAAACAGCGTTTGTATGGGAATCGATTTCAATTTTATCAGGAAAAAAAATTGAGAAATTTCTGAAATAATAGTCGTCATTGTAAACTGATAATTAAAGATATAGCTGGCAAACAATTTAGCCTTTAAATTTTGAGGAGTCAAGGTGTACTAGACCAAAGTTGAACTTTCGGCTTTAGAACTTTCCCGGTTCTACGTACGACTCACATAAACACCGTTGTGCAAGTCAAATCATTTTACTTTCAGTGAAATGACTACGAGGCGCGATAATATAGTTTTTTCGTTGACAAGCTGTTTCTTTTTATTATGTTATTATTATTCTTTTGTTGCTGGAAACTAAACATCTTAGATAAGCTCGACTAAGAAATCGAATCCACCGCTGGACAATAAGGAATAGGACTAAGAACGTTTTTTTTTTTTGTATTACTCATAAAACTATTAGAAATGAAGAATTCAAACTGAACCTACGGTTACAAACGAAGCCGATGTCTTGGCTTGGATTGTTATCAATTCTACTTACATGATGTTTCTCAAAATGTACTGCGTTTGCCCCTTTAGTCCACTCTTGAAAAAAACACAATACATTTTAATATCCCTCAACAGTAAGTCGGAGAGATATTTTTGCTATGATTTATTATGTGGCGAAGCCATTGACGTACTGAAAACCCAAACGGGCATTTGCTTCCGCCCTTTGAAATATGATCAACATATTTTAACTTGTTTGCTGATTGAAATTTGAAATTTAAATTAGAACACAACTGAAATTTAGATTAAAATACGATCGGCAAAAACTAAAAATAGCAAATTTAATAAGATATTTTCCTGTATTAAAAAGAAGGATTATGATGTAGGCGGGCTAAATATATTTGTAATTCCCTAAGAGAGCGTTTAAGAAAGACTTCGTTCGTTCAGCTTCGTGACCTTAAATGAAACCATTAAAATAGTTGATACTTGATAAAGTTCTACATACAACAAAGCAAACATTTCCAAGTGTGTTCCATGTCGATTAAAAATTATTTTCATTTCATAAACAGTTTTATTTAGTCAAAGCAATACGGCAATCTTACACTTGCAAGAATCATTGGGAAAAAAAGCAGTTGATCTGGCATTTGCAAACGAATTCGTTAATCAGCTAGCGTGTATTTGTAGTTACTTTTCTGATATGTATCATCAATGATCCCATCATGTTATGGAGACACTGGGTCTCCCAAAAGCTTTCAACCAATGTCGGCGGTTTAAATGAACGATTAGTCATAATTTGTGCTTTATCTGATGTACGCCACGCCGTTGCATTGTTAATAAAAACACTGTCAGCAAACTGACTCAAGACCACTTGCTAAAATAAGTGAAGAAAATGTCCAAATCCCTTTTATTGACCATAGTGCACTTGACACGAAGTCACAAAAAACCTTGGCCGGTTCAGGCCGTTGATCGATATTGAATTACGTTTTCATCCTTGGCGGTCAACTGTTAGTTGCCTCCATATTGCATAGATTAACCCGGTAAATCAAACAAAGTAAGACATATTAAATAATATACCCATTTGCGGTGCTGGTGGCAAGATCGGGGACGTTTGCCTGTTAATTGAAACAAGCGGTGAAACTGGATAGCCTATCAGTAATTACCTTGACGTCAACCTGCGTGCTGTTATGCACGGAAAATATCTTACGTTTTCCTCATTCATGCTGTTTATTTGCGAATTTTCCTTGTTCGCTTCGTTGTTCAGGCGAAAAACTGTCACATATCTACTGACAATTTTCTTTCATATATGCGAAAATATTAACTCAGTGAAAGCCCCTCTCCCTCACCAAAAATGTGGATCACTCCCAATAGTTTAAATATTTGTCAACACAAAATTATTTTCTTGAGATCTTAGCATCATTGCCGTATAACTTGCACATGTCAGAAGTTACGCACTATGGATGGCTATAAGGGCACTTCTCGACTTTAAAGCTAACCAAAAAGGGACATTTATCGGGTCTTCTCACCTTTGGAGATCATCGTCATAATACTGCTTTACTGAGCTATCGTTTCTAGTCTTCTCCCTTAACTACTATTTGAGCTGTATACATTTATTCTAACATGATAATACTGAACTCCCTGTGGAGATTTACTTTAAGACCTACAAAACCTGCACGTAGATAGTACCGAAAATCGTCTAAAATGTACTTTGTAATCAATACCTTATCACTTTGCATGAAAGCCAAAGAAGCACTCCGCAGCTTTTGTTCGATGTTACAAAACACTCAGGATCGACGGAATGTTGTGGAAAACACTATACGAAACCACTTTACCCCCACGCCGTCCTTGCTTATGATCTCTTAATTATGTCGTATTTACATTTTTGGTTGTTTTGTCTTGTTATCTATTCATCACTATGTGAAGTATATTGTCAAACAGGTGCCCAGCTAATGTTTTTTAATGTGTTTTCAAATCATACTCTGCGTAGCGTTTTGAACCACTAGCATAAAAATACGAATTTGCAAAAGTTGTGAGTTTTGCCTAACAGATTTTTTTTAAATCATTTCAGCTGGTAAAGGCTCCATGCTGAGATTCGATCATTGTAACTGCTCATATGAAAATGATCAGAACTCTGATGGGCCGAAAGTGATATGTTTAATACAGTCGACATTCCAAAGCTTATTCCTCTGACGAATGACGAGTAAGGTCTTTAATTTAACATTTGCTTACTTCTGACAAATGTCTTTGGAACGTACAAAAACAGACAAACAGTATGTCCACAACTGCCGCGAGGATATACGGTATGCAGTCCTTTCTTACGATCACGACGTATGATTTCGAATGGCTAAGGGAATTTAATTACTCGACCTGAGTCCTTGGTAACAACCAGATACAGTAGTATACATCAGGTGAACGAGATGCTGGTTAATATTAAAATATATGAATTTGGAAATTGCTGAGTTTTGCCACGCAGATTTTTTTTATCCATTTCAGCTGGTAGATTCCATGTTGAGATATGCTATTAATTTTATCGATGCAACTGCTCATAGGAAAATTACTAAGTCTCCTATGGGCCGAAAGTGATATGTTTGATCCAATCGCCATTCCAAAACTTGTTCCCTTGACGAATGACGAGTAAGGTCTTTTATTATTCAACAAATTGTCATGATGCCAATATTATGGTCACGACGTCCTTGTTATCCGTCATCCGTACATAACAGATATCCTAGGATGTACGTAGTTTTCCTAGAGTCGTCCAGTCTTTCAAAGTATTGTATAACCAAAATTTTTCAAGCTGTAGATGCAGAATATCGTCTGATTTTAGCCAACTCGGCAAACTGCTTCGTCGGCTAAGTATCAGGCGATATTCCGAGTGATTTCGCATTCCCGCGTTACATATCTGCCGCGCTGATAAAAGTTTTTTTACTTCTTGAAAATGTTTATGAAAAGCGTTTCCTGGCAGCTTGACAAAAAGAAAACAAACATTAACAATAAAAAGAAAAACAAACGAACAGTCCACAATAGCGACAAGGATACATTTACTGTTTCTTACGGTCATGAGGTATAATGTCAGTTTCAATGGCTAGAGGAACTAAGCTACTGGACATGATTTTTTTTTTAATTTTTCTTTATCAGTATAAACCAGATACAGCAACTTACATCCGATACAAATTATGAGATGCTACACGTCGACCCGTCGCAAACTTGCCTGCATTTACCAGAAAATGCCACAATTTCCGTCTACGATAAAAAGAAAATGTTTACAATTTTGAGCGATATATTTAGTCCCGGGTTATTCACAAGTAAAAACACATGGACCTACGTCGCTCATCGATCGATCTAGATACATAAACAGTCACGATAAAGGAATCATGGTTCACTTCAAGTAGTATGTCATGATTAGAATGTGTTTACGGGGAACGCCTTAAATTGGAATAGGATTGCAGTGTAGGAAATGGAAAAAGAAATATCTTAGTTGGTATGTGAATAACGAAGGCTTTTTTAAAAAAAAATAAAATGGGTTTAAAGAAGAGTTTTCGTTGGGACATCGATCGCGAGATGGGGTATGCTCGAGAACTAGAAAACTTGAACACTAAAGTAGCATATCGTAATCAGCAGTGGCATTTGACCCAAACGATGCACGAATGAACCGTTTTGCAAAAAAATATAAAACTAAACGCGGTTTGTGGCTGGGAGACGAATTTCAAATTTGAAGAAGAAGTAAATGGCCAATATATTGTGACAAAAATCTATACAGTCGACTCACGATAACTCGAACCTTCAAGGGAAATTGAAAAAGGTTCGAGTTATCGGGAGTTGAGAACAAATGACCCGACACTTCTCGTTTTTTATTCCTTTTCTAACGTTATCCTCTTGTAAAAAATATCAAGCGCATTGGGCAAACAATCTGAGACACGGCTTTTGAGGTCAATGTGTGAAGTAACGGATGCCATGTTAATCGTCTTAACACTTATAAATTTAGCGAGGGTATAACCTGATTTAGGGGTGGAACTTTGCAAACATATTCACATTTTTGAAACACGGTAAATTTTTACCGTTTTTAACAGATCAGGTCATAATCTGTATTTATTAAGCTTCCAATAAATATACGGTTTATAGGGGCACCAAACGCTAGAGCGGAGCGCGCGCGGATGGTCAAAAGGGTTATACTGAAACCTTAATCGTGGTAATGGGAAAAGAATGGAAGTGCCGTGCACACTGCACTTCAAGGGAGCCAAGAGGTTTATTGACATTTTGGAAAAGGAGTTAAGAAGTAACACTTATTGAAAACCAACGGAACCTCAACCGAACTAACACGTTTGGTGTAATGTAAAAAAACGGAAAAAGTTCACATGGCTGCTTCAAAATAAATGTAATGTTTTGGACTACAGTATACTGTTTGTTTTGACTTGTCACGAATTGACAGACATGGTTCGAGTTATCAAGGGTAAAATTATATAGAAAATGACCTGAAGGAAAACGAAAACTGCTGCGAGTTAGCGCGAGAGGTTCGAGTTATCGAGGGTTCGAGTTAAAATTACAGTAAATCTATGACGGAAATCCAGGGGAATCAATTTTGGTTCGAGTGCGAGGTTCGATTTAGCGAGGGTTCGAGTTATCGGGAGTCAAGTGTAGTTTCAATGGAAGTTAATGGTGTTATTTAGAAATCATAAGGATCATTAGGGGCTGGTAAACACGTGCCGGGCACAAACGTCTCCCTAAGCGTAAGTACACCTCAACGCAAAAGCAAGCAAGTAAGTAACTACGCGGGCGCAAAATCAGTTCTTTCGCAGGAGGACGAACGATGCATCTTCTTAAAAATCCAGCCGTAGGGATGCACCAATATTTTTTGCTTGCACTCAGCCAGCTTAGTTCACACCTGCCGCAAACGGAAAACAAGTACAAGTATTCGTGCGAAGTTTTATCATTACCCTAACAATGTAGTTCATATACTAATTTGAAGAAAACGGAGAGGCTTTAAGACCGGTGACTATAAAAATGATGACCACAATAATAATAATAATAATAATAATAATAATAATAATAATAATATTATTATTATTATTATTATTATTATTTTTTTTTTTTTAAATAATGATAATCTTTATTGAGTACTTTTCATACAAACTTGAATCTTATATATATCAGGTTGAAAGAAATATACAAATTTTGTTTTTCCTTAAGTTTTTTCCCATGAGATAATTTCAGTAAAAATTTCATTAGTCTACCTACATATTAACTATTTACAATAAACGGTTCTATAATACAGTCGTTAAATGAAAAGCAAAATATAGAAAATATAAGAAAGCGATCACTATCAATATTCAATATTTTTTTCACTAACTCCTTTATAAAATCTGCCGCGATTTCAACATTGTAATAATTGAATAATAAAATTGTAGTAATAATTGAATATCAAATTGTAGTAAAAATTGAATATTAAAACTTAGCGTCCTAAAAGTCCTCTTTCAATGTCAAAGTCCATCTCTTTTAAGTCAAGGTTTACTCTCCTCAATGAACGCGATCCCCGGCCTTAACAAGTTATAAAATTTGGGATATGTGTATGCAAGCAATTAATTTATATATATTTATGATCGCGATTTCGTGAACAAGCATTGATCAACTCTACTAATAACTGTCAAATATTTGAGTTCATTAAAGAATACTTACTTGTTGATATTGTACTGAAGACCTAAGACCCTGAATGGTGAGCGCTTATCTTAATTAACACGTCAATCTGTTCTGGCTGGAGAGTTTAATTATAGCTCGTCACAATGTCCACAATTTGTCTTAGTTGTAAGAACAGACTGGAAGACGCCTGATTTCAAAAGAAACCCTTTAGCCCCTAATAAGTGCTATTCAGTACATGATAAGTGTTCAAAGTAAATAAAACCTTTTTATTAGAAGAAAAAAAAAACGAAATCACCCTAAGTATGTATTCCTTTTAACAGTTATTATTAGTATGTTTCATCTAATTAGCCATTGAAAAAACATATTAGTTTAGGCAACCTAGAGTGATTAGGAGTAAAACAATCGAAGCCGACAGACCAACATCGACACACTTTATTTCGACAGAAAACACTGCACGGAACGTAGTACCGCATCGGGATAACTGTGCAAATCATGTCACAACTGACTGGACTGGGCGGTAAGTACCGTATGACTATCATTTATCGACCTAATAGCTATATACCTCAGTCTCAAACTTCGCGTTTGCCTATTCACATATAATCCCGTCGTATATGAAACGGACTTAAAAAATATCTTGCAATTGGTTCAACTCCCATTTTTGCTGATCATACTTCGGCTACAAAAATGCTTCCTGTATCCTACTGTCTATTTAAAAACCATGAAAGGTGTCATATCCTCTTGACAAAACATATAAACTCTGTACTTAGTTTAAGGTGAATTTTATATCATCGACCCGCTGTGTTACACGTTTTTAGAAGCTTTAAATTTTAGGCATGAATTATGTTTGATCCGGTACGTTTAGGTACCGGTACGCGATAGGTTTCTAAGAATCTCAAGAGGAAGAAAACCCTTTCCGTTTACTACCTGTATTAGAGAGATTAAGCATGTTTGTTTTCCCGCGAACGGCAAAAATCCCACTCCTGTTGTCGGCCATTTCGCGTTTGTACGCGGAAATGAGTAGGTTTGTGTTCGTTGTGAATGTGATTTTTTTCCCTATTTTCTGAGGGATTTATCTTAGAATTCGATAAAAAAGGTAACAAAATGAAAGGCAAGCTCACGTTTGCCGTTTGCCGTATAACGTCATGCTTAATCTCTCTAATATCTACTTATCCATACACGATGGCAGCTGGAATTTATAGATAATCGGCTTACCGTTCCTTTTGTCAATGCCCTCGGACTTGGGTTATCTCAGTGTCGTTGAACTCTAAAACAAGCTAAATACCAATTTTACCTCAGCATTTCCTAATGAAATCTAAATATAGAACAAGCTCGGTAAGGAGTTCGGTAACGTCTAGAAGGAAGGACTAAGGTAACAAGAACTTTTTAACAGCACACCTAAAATGGCGATGGCGATTCTGCTCAAACGTGCTTCTAAAGTAACCACTCTTAGTTACCTTCCGTAAATATTTTGAGGATATACATGGAATCCAATTGTAAATGTTCACTAAATCTGATATATTTCGTATTAAAATAATAGCATTTCCCTTCGTCCGAGAGCAAGTTAACTTTGCGAGTGTGATAAGCAAGTATCCAATTATAGCTAAGACCGAGTGCATAGAGGTTGTGAGTCGATATAGAAACCTCGAATTACAGTGCAAAAAGGTAATCAATAATTGAATAGTTCAGATCAGATTTAGAACGTGGCAAATTGTGTGTGAGATAGTGATAAAAAAAGCATTCAAATTAGTGCCCTTCGTATGCAATTTGAGTTTAACTTGTGGTCTTGGCGGCTGTCTTTGTGGTGAAGGGCGTAGTTTTATTAACCCTTTACGTATTTACGCACGTGCGCACACTTGAAACCGGACCAAACATTTTATCTTAACTACAGTACAGTCAATTAGCAAATAGCGTTTCTCACGGTATATCTTCAAGTTGAATTGTTTGTACAACTCTCCCCACATATCCTCATGCTCTACAAGTGTATTCATAGTAACGTGAGGGCCCACGAATTCCCTCTTTTTGCTGTACACAAAAGCAGGGGTGTTATCTCGTAAGGTGAAGGGAAAGGGGTGTTATCTTGTAAAGCTGTAATTCTCTGAATTTTGAACATCGATTCCCCTAAAATTTATCAAAGATTTAGATAATGATGGAATTGCATGATGATTGTCGTTTTACTGGCAGATCACCGTCAAGTGTGATGTTACAAGCTCTTAAAGTTAAACTGCAGCTAATGCGATTTTGTGTCCAAGTTTTCAGCCGGAATAACGCACCGAAACGTAGTGAAAAATCATGACCTCTTTTGTGTTCTGGCAAGAATGAAATTCTCGAATTAAAAAATAAGTTATTGGCTTTTAAGAGAATAAAAATGCGAAATCTAAACTTTGAAACGTGCTATGTACTTTTTGAAAAGCAAGTGTTAAAATTCGCTTTTGCCAGATCACAATAGAGTATTATTTCTCGCGAATCAAGTCTGAAATTCTATATCGGCGGAGAAAACTTGGACACAAAATTGCAGGTCTTAGGCTTTCAAAGACCTTCCGAGTCGCTGTTTACAACTGTGAATGTATGCTATTCAAAGCCGTGACTATGATAATTCGCTACGTTGCAGCGCACGGGATTCAAAGCTGAAAACAATAACGTGTAATTACTAATACAAGGAACTTTACAAATATATAACATGTGTTCATGAATGTTTCGTTTGTAGTTGTCCTCACTCTTTGCAGTTCGTGCATACTCTTTAAATAAATGCATACATAATGATAGCAAGGTTCCTACGCGACCTTAAATGCAATGAACTCATCACAAAGTTTACCAGTTATGCACGTTTCTCTGTGTTTGTAAACTATGCTGTAGCTGGTTATCAAGGTAATTAGTTCAGGTTTCACTTAACGCACAGGGCTAAAGGGCTTTTCTTTGTCAAACTGATTGTGAAAGCCATACCAGTGGTGACTAGGATTGATGCTGGGACTGTATCATATCAACTTAGCTAATAAAATACTTTTAATATTTATCATTTCTAATTTTATAACGATGCCTATTTTAATTGATGTTTGAAAAAGAAATTTCCAAGCCTCAAGATTTTAACCTTTTCAGACTTTCAACGCTTTCGGTATCTGCTACGTCCCAGATGTGCTTACTTTTTTAATCCTGAATTTATTTATTCGTCACGTGACTCAGCTAAAGATTCCTTGAAAGGTAGACATGCATGTCCTGTAATATGAACTCATATTACGCCCTTAATCCAGTTATAGTACTTTGGAAAACAATACCGAGGGAAGGAACGTGTTAGTATTCAAGACAACAATGCACGGTCAAATTGTACCTCGGCTGCTCCCGTAAAAAGTACTGTTCACTTGTTTGGGCAAAGTTTCATCGCGTGCAGGTGAGTGTCATCCACAAAATCTTGTGCATGCGCCATTTCTCTTTTATAATCATTACAATGGCCTTGTGAGGATACAATAGCATAGTACGTTTTTCCAACTAACCATTACAGATGAAATTATAGCCATTGTAAATAACACATGTATTATATACAATACCTGGGCACTTGACAACAAAATGCATGGGGTATGATGATTGAAGACAACTGACTACGATCCCTCTATGGTAGTGATAATGTAAGTAATCAAGTGTAATTTCTTGTTGAAATATAATGATGTTTATACTGAACAACTGATCATGGGTAGTGATTAGAAGAAACCAACGTGGAGTCATACAAGCTTCAGTTGGAAAAGCCGGATTTTACTGAATGAGGTAAGGAGATCAGTTGGTTATTACTGTCTATGTAAACATTTGATTGTCGATTCATCCGTATGATGGTTTTCTCCTGTGATTAGCTATAGGATATGTTTCTTTGTTTACTGTACACAATTTATGACTAGGACTAAAACAAATATTGATAACAGTGAGGTTACCTCATAAAGTCCCGCATAAAGTTTGTAATCAATAATTGAAGTCTGACTCAAATTTGGTCGATTTTCATCGAAGATCTGACCCAAATATGCATTGCAACCACTGCTATGAAAACAACAACTCAGCCCTCCCCGGGATCTCCTTGGGCGTCAGCTACAGCCTAAAAATCTCTCGAGATTGGCACGATAAAAATCCTTTCCTTCATCAAGGACTCTCCCTTGGAATTAAAAACGACCGAGCACCATTTGTACGCACCTTCTCCGTGCCATGAATGTTTTACAGCCATCATAGTGAACCGTTTTGACGGAGTCTACGCTAACTTTTCTTAATACGTAAATTCATTTTAGATTTGTTATTCCGGAAGTGTGGACTTAACCTTTTGTGTTTGTGACTCAATGACAATCCTTTCATTGATGTACGTTGGTGAATGTACGTTGTTATATTTAGAAAGAAAAATTGTTGCGGCATTATGTGCGTGCGGAAAGACATGTCGGCCCTAACTATAAATAATCGGTGCTCGTCTCACCAGATGACACTCAGAACGCCATACGATCCAGATTGAGTACGTTCTATTTTTTTCAACTCCCTATTGTGCCATAATTGTGTAAAATCCTTAATTTTCTTGGGGCAGATAGTAGGACAGTCTTGTAGAATGTCGATATTTTTGCTATGAGTCATTCCATGGCCCTCTACAGGCAAGTATATTCTTTCTATATCTTGAATTTGTAGCACTATGATTCATTTTCTAATGTTGAACAGTTGAACAGGAATTTCCGTCGACATGAAAAGGGGACTTTATTTTAAAACACCCAGTTCAGTACACAAATTAGACAAAGCCGCTGTACAGTGTAGCTCTTTGAATCCAGAAAGGTAAAGGTGATTTATTTAGTGTCAAATTTTCAAGGAGTACTCCCAATCTCCCGAGCCATAGGCTCATGATAAAAGTGTTTGACAATTTAAAAACTAAGAAAAGGTAAAATACATATTAAAATGATTTAAAAAACTACACATTAAAATTACAATATTGAAAAGATCTTAAAAGCTAAAAATGTCCGCACGATTAACATCAAAGGCAACTACTGCATTTGCAGCCATTAAAATTCAACTTATTTAAATGTCTGTTAAAAGATGACACATGAAGCACGTTTTTACAACTGATGGCAGCTGGTTCCAAATACAAGAAATAATATGAATACGAACCGTGAAAAAATCTACCATTATAAAATGAACTCTGTTCTGCCTTTAGCCCATTACTTCTAAGATTATATGGAGTGACTCAAGGTTTGAATTGGTTAACAATATAACATGGCCATTTTCCTTAAAACATTTAAAAAATATTATTAAAGATTGTTCTATGCGTTTATGCTCTAGTGTTTTCATGCCCAGCATCTTTAGGATTGAATCATAATAAGTACATTTCCCCGTGTTCATTATTGTTGTTCGTAGTCCACAATAATTAGCATCTTCTAATTTCTTATTGAGAGTTTTACCTATACCAATAATCATGTCATGTTTTGATTAAAGATGATTGTGACATAGTTTCTATGACAAGTGTAGACGTTGTGGCGGTATACACATTTTGACCATCAACTGAAGAATTATGTACAGCACGACCTAGAACCCAATGGCCACGTGATTTCTCGCCTGGCTTATTTTTTAAGCCAAAAGCACATCAATAACTCAATACGGTGCTGTGGTTTTTATATCATTACAAAAATTGAGCTAAAAAGCTTTGGTTTGTACATCTCTGGTCCACACTGGCTGGGGCTCCATTTACAGAATCATGTTTAATGTTTGGAACATAAATGTCTGAAGCTCTTAAACTTTGATGGGTCAGTACTACAAATCTTTATTAGTTGCTGCTACAATAATGATATCAACCAAATGTCCAATCATTGCTGAACAAGTTGTTGTCATTTTCATGGTGTCACTGGTTACCATCATAACAATTTAACCAGTTTTAAGCACCCTTTATTTTCCATTTAAGCGCTAATAACTCGAAAAAGAAGCCCGGTGATTCCCATTTTTATGATTGAGAAATAGTCAGCATGTTGAGATACAACTTTTTGCAAAGTTTAAAAAATTTCTACGGAGCGGTTTCAGAGCAACCTTAAATTTCCGAACATTTAAATATCATTATTGTAGCAGCAACTTATAAAGGTTTATAGTACTGACCCATCAAAGTTTAAGAGCTGGAAAGTGCTGGAAACCGTTACAAGCCAAACCAATACATGAAACACATTCAAGTATTTGTTATTTTACGAGTTTCTCGTAAAAGGCGACTTCCAAGGAACAATCAAACTCCAATTCCAGATAGCTCAACAGAAATCAAAGTGAAATTCAATTTAAACTCGCAGAAATCACGGTGGAGGAGGGATGGGCACAAATTGCCTGCACTGACTAGACTACTGCCAATGCAGTAGTTGTCTTTGATGTTAATCATACAAACATTTTTAACTTTTTAGATTTTTTTTTCAATATTGTATTTTTATTTTTAATGTGTAGTTTTTAGATCATTTTAATATGTTTTTTACTTATTCTGAGTTTTTAAATTGTCAAACACTTTTATCACGACTGCACTCCCTCTATATTTGACACTAAATAAATTACCTTTACCTTTTACCCTTTTACTTCAAACCTATCACGTATTTACGTGACGGGCGCTTCCTCTTTAAGGATAGTTTTTATTATTTTTTATTTATATTTTACCAAACAACATTAACACCATCTAAAGTTGTCGGAGAATATGTTGTGTGTCAATTGTTTGGTCACGTAACATTCTTATGGAAATCCATGTTTTCAAAGGATGTTTTACCGTGAAATTTGTTTTTTTTTTAACTCTTTAAGGACTTTTCAAAATTTTTTCAATGCCAGGATTTGAGCCAGACCTTGAGTCAGAATTATTTTTAGCTTTCGAACAGTGTGAAACTATAAACGTAGTTGTTACTTACGGATATTCATCTTATTTATAAACTATATTTTAAAATATATAGTGAACAATAAGAGCATTTCCCTAACAAGCAAATTAAAGATAGCCGCCAGCAAACTGAAGTGAAAGCTAAACGCAAGCAAACCAGACCGCAAGCAAGTCGGAGTGATAGCTTAATAGCTCGAGCCTAGCTCAAAGTCCCAGCTCGAGTCCTCGCGGCTCAAATCCTTGCTCGGTATTTAGGTATGCTAGGCTTTTGCATCCTTATATTTATCTCGATTATTATCAAAACAACTTGGAAATTTGGCGTCATTGCGGATGTGATATGATGTCATAATCAACCTTACGAAAAAGATGGCGGCTGAACATTCTACAACAATTCCTTGCGAGCCTAGCACAGCCAACAGGGCAAAAAGAAAGCCACGAAATTCGTCCTTGTACTGACATCGTTGAAGTTTTGAGAGCTTTTCTGTGCGTTTTGATGAGCGTTTTAGGGTTTTCGCACGCTAGGAATTATAGGTAAATGTATGTGGAGAATTGGACCGTAGGCTCTCTGCCTCCAGGTTGTTCTGTCCTCAGCAGCCAATGCTGTTGCTGCCCATGTTCTTAAACCGTTCTCTTCCAACTCCCGTTCGACAGTCTCGCGTGATCGACCCCGTTTTCGTTTGCCTTCAGGCGCCCATGTAAGAGCGATTCGTGGATGTGAGTGGTGATCCATTCTGAGGACGTGACCCAACCACGTCCATCTCCTCCTTGCCACTTGCTTGCTTATTGTCGCTAGTCCTACTCTTGTTTTAATCTCCTCGTTTGTTATCCGCATTGGCCAGTAGATCTTGAATATTCGACGAAGGCTCTTATGTAAGAGCGCATCCAGTTTTTTCTCGTCTGTTTTGGTCATTCACCAGCATTGAACCATACAATAACACTGACATTAGATTTGAAAATTTTGATCTTAGTCTTGTAGGTAAATTGACTGTTCTTCCAGATCTTATCCAACTTAATATTAAGTAAATTTGGGAACTACCAGCACCGAAAGTATTTTGATTATCCCACTTGCATTGCTTAGTTAGCACACCTCTTTCTTTTTCTGTTCAGGCGGGCGACGTGGTCAACATGCCCAGGTCAAAAAAGTGACCATATATGGTCACACTACTTAAAAATGTAGAACAGCTTTAAGCACACAACAACTCACAGTGCTACTTTCTACGTATCGACTATGGGAACAAATGGTTTGAAATCGAAGCGTGTGTAAGAAGGGACGGATCATTAGAAATAACCGGGGGGGGGGAGGGGTTTGACTTTTCCCAAAAAAAATCCTACAAGGGAAATTTGTCTAAAAAAAAATTCCTGCAAGCGGTTGTTGTGTGGTCCGTCTATAAAGAAGCCAGCTTCACAATGTTTCGACCAAATTAATACAACAGATGAATAGACAGCTGGCTAAGACTGAGGTAGACGTGATCCACCACTTGGAAGAGGGGCGGCGAAAGAAGGCAGTGTATTGTGTTCGAGTGTTTCGTACAGCGTAAGTAAAACAAGCTGTCGATAACTTGGTAAAGATTAATCGTCACCACAAGCCAGTTGCATGGTCTCGAAAAAGGCGAAATATCAGTTAAGCCTCCTGTTCTAAACAAGATAGCAGGTACCATCAACAAAATGCGATCCTGTCAAATACCTGAACGGGTGTGATAGCAAAACAAAATCTGAATTGGACACGATTGCAGAGAGCTGAACTTAATTTGGTGCAGGCTGGCTGAAATCAAGTTTGGCTCATTTCGAATAAAGGGGGCCAATACATTGCTGTTCGCTGCATATCGTTTTAAAGGCAGTAAATCAACATTTCAGTTCTACAAATGCTTCGTACTCATAACTAAGTCCATATCAAGAATCATCATAAATAACACGACCGAGCCCTCTGGGTTTTGTCTAACTGGGTTTGAGGAACTCAGCAGCAGAAAACAAGTTTCCGCTTGTAACACGACACCATTCTCCATTTTGTTTGCATATGTCTTACTGGCTTTCCCCGCGCATCAAGCGGCTAGAACAGCAGTGAAGTTAGAAACATTTATACTACAATAGGTGCCCGCGGTCCGCTAAACCCCTCGAGTCATTACTTTGTGAGTTTGGAATCATAGATCTGGCAATCATTTTGTACAAAACGGAAGTCGGCATTTATATCTTAATGTCCTTAATCGTTAAAGTATTCGAATATTATCTTATATTTGACAAAGAAAATCCTTTTTACAGAGGAACGCAATCCCCTTAATGATCCGTACTGGATAGGCTTGGAATTAAATAGGTAAAATATGCACGGGCGAGCTAAGCTGATTGCATGACGACAAAATAAAAGAGGAAATATGTACTTTACAAACGAGATTGACCAATTAGACAACATCTGGTCCCGTTCCGCATTTATTTTGGTTTTCATTTTGCTTTAATTATGTTTCTAATAATCGAAAAAAGGTGACATGAAGGGTTTCGAACGATGCCGCCTTGATTTTAAAAACACAAATCTTGCTTTCACAGGTCTGCATTCAATCAAGGTAAAATTTAAAACAAAGACTATCAGTACGTGTTCACATGAAAGTCGTCAGCATACATTTCACATCCGCACTGTTTATTCAGGTATTCTATGTTTAAATACCGAGTAATTTTAAAAGAATTTGCATGTCGTGATACATGAAAGCTAAACGGAGCCGGCCTGCGGAAAAGATAATATTCATTAAAGACGCAAAACGATAGTTTGAAGTCAAAAGATCAAGATGGTGGGTTTTAAAGCTCACGCATCTTAATGCTCGAGTGCTGTTTATCAATACAATTATCACGTAATACACAAGGTGCTTTCTTCAGTCTTATACAGTCAATAATTGTCCCAGTCAATTTAAGGGGTGAAAAAATTGCATAGTTATCCTCGTAATGTGGTCGAATGGGATAGCTTGGGGTAGCTGGTTTTCTTTTCCTTTTCTTTTCTTTCTTTTTTTTTTGCATGACGATCGAGATTGACCTCCTATACAATTTAATTGTAAAAAAAAATTGCGCCTTCCAGAAATAGGCAGAAATGGTAGAATATCCTACCTTATGCCGGACACAGGTGTTGAAGTACGTGACTAATTAAGGTCGCACCAATTTATCTATTACCGCCACGTTTGGTTATACGCTTTAGAACGAAAAATATCATGTGGACAAAGCGTCAGTAAATCAGTCGGCGTAGGATCAGCTATACCGAGCATCACGAAAACTTGAAGCCAGACTTGACATTTACTTAGGTGATAAGGAAAGCAGTTAATACTTGCAGACAACTAAGGGCACTTAATTTCACGATCAGGTAATTAATTCTTACTTCTTTTGTTTCTTTCATACAATCGTTGATTCTCTTTCACATCAGAAAAAGTAGTATTTCACCTGAACCAATCAATGGGCATCATTGAGAATATTTCAGTTTGCCTAGAAGTGAACGTAATCTCAGAGCTGCAGTTTTGTCTTCATATCATCTAGCTAGTCTAATAGGCTTATCTTTAATAGTCGGCTCGATTAGCCAATAATTTGGCATCATATCAGTGGTCCTGCTGGGCCTGCTGTTTTCCATTAACGTTTCTTCCCACCAGTTAGTGGAACCAACTGGCAATGGCAACCACAGATTTGTTTTTCTTTAGTCCAAATGGAATCCCTCTTAGATACTTATTGAATAACAAAACATCCATATCTAATCCAAGTGATTACGAATTTATGCTGATGACGTGTGATGTATGTCTCATGTTGTCGTCACGTATATACTTAATGTCTGCACGTGTGATAATTTTTATATGAACCTGACCGAAACAGATCAAGATAAATCCTCGGAGCATGTACAGTCGGCTGTTGTAATGCAAAATGATTGAATTATAACTAGAATGTTATTCTTCTGCCAAAAAAGCCGACAAACTTCATTAAAATATCTGGTGAGGAATGAAAACGTCCAGTCCACAATCATAGCTTTTTAGTCATGGCATCAACATCTTTACGGCGGGCTTGCTTTTTAGAAAATAATTATTTTCAGTTCCTTTCCATAACCTGAGCTGTTAAAGTCAGTATTTGTCGGTCTTTTAAGAGATATATTATATAGATACTGAAGTACGTTATATACCTTGATAGGGCCATTCAAAATGCTTCACATGACCCCTCAGCCAGCAAACTAAATAACGCGGTGTCAAGGGAGTGAGGTGGATACAATTCATAAAGCTGTGAAAATATAACTTCTTGGCAAATCTAAATTGCATGTTTGAGTACACTGAAGCCGAAATTCTTTCATTAATTGTACACATAAGGCAATCGAACCATTCTGATCTTTAAAACTATGTACTTGATGGTCCTTCCGGGCTTTTAATTACCAGTATATGACTCGTATATGTTCGGAATTCGTAATCGCGACCTCGGCATACGTTGACTGATTGAAAGGATATGGGTACAAACACGCAACAAAGGTAACATTATACACCTCTCTCAGCACGGCTGAGACGCTATTCTGTGGTTAAATCGAGTAGCCAGATTGGCGCATCATGTTGTGAAAAGAGCTTAGACTTCGCAGGAACATAGTACTTTAATCCCAAAAGAGAAGACGTGTAATACGGAAAAGCTTCGTAGTGTGATTGTGATAACATTCGTGTAACAAATCCACTTCACCGGGGAGGAGGTTTTTCCACTGGCTTTGCAATCCCATTTTACCTGCCTAAGAACGGAGTAGCTGGCGTCACAGAGCGACGACACTGGGCGTTCGTCCTATTATCGCTGCCTTTAAGTCTCACAAACATATGCAAAAGGTTAGGTTATATTTTACTCATTTGCTTACAAACATCGTATAGAAACTAAGAGGTTGACGTTAAAAACACAGCTTCTAAATTTGCTTTGACGGTACCAAGAGAGAGCTGGTGCGTTGTTATCACACAGCAGGGAAGATAATAAGGCGTATACAGCCACTTGAAGGACGAAAGCTATGTTGAGCTTTTTATAGATCTTATCAATCTCATCCAAGTAAATGTCGTATATTAGCTTTAATTGCCCATCAATTGCTATTACAACTTTCTAGCATTGCTACGTGCTTCACCTGACAATTTTGGTCGCGTGTCTGCTTTTATTCACTAACAACAAATGCCTCGTTGAAAAGCGGAATTTCAAGTTCACTTTGGAAGAAGTATGCCACTCGATCCTGTCAAATTTTTCGAGGCGATGTTTTTTTTTTTTGGCGGTGCATTTAGCGAATGTCGCTGGACTGTGATACATCATTCCGTATTCGCCTTTCCAATAAATGTCACTTTTTCTTTTATTTACGACTTGTCAATCGGAACCGATTATTATACCAAAATGTTGACGTAATTGTCGACATAGCCGCCTGCGTGGTTTGGTGAAGTGCAAAGTGAAATCGAATCGTGCCCTCAAAAATACCTTACACAAGCACTTAACCAGTGGGCTCGTATTACACGGTAAATAATTAACTTGTTGAACACTTATAACTGAAATATCATTACAAATAAGGTGCACATTATTGTATGATTTACTTCATGCAAATAAGTCAAATAACATTATTGGCACTGAATGCCATTAGTAGTCAATGGCCAATATCGTGCCATGCACGGGCAGTGTACTTCACTCAAGAATTGCATATCAAGTAATGTTGTTAAACATTATTTACTGGCGTCAAATTATTGCAAGTTTCTTATGACTCCTTTTTAGGGGACACAAACATACAAAAATACAAAAAAAAAAAACATTTGAGTTGAATGAGGTCCACGTAAGTTTCAATCGATTTCTAGATAGAGTCGCTAGCTGCTAGACATTTTAAAAAGTTCATACACAATACAGTTTCTCATTCGAACTGTTTTATTAAGTTAATGATGTTTGGTTTTACATTGCAAAATATATATGGAGTTCTCAGTCCCTTGGAATCGACCTTAAAAGAGGGCCTATGCCAAGTTGCACACTGAACAAATTGCCATCTTATGATACTGAGCATTGTTTGAGAGCTTTTAGGAGACAAAGCCTGGGTAATATCGCATAACAAGATTAGCTGCGTGAGTCAATTAAACAGTTATTGAATGAATCGGTCACTGTTGTCGGTAATGGGGACTTTGAATACCAAGAAATATTAACTCATGAGCAACTTTTATAATTCCTCTGGCGCGAAGACATGTTCGTGATCGCACATTTATTATTATTGTTTTCTTTTTTTCAAGGGGTAGTGACATATACACCCTAAAAACAGAACAGTCTTTCGACCATTTATCGAGTAATTAACGACAAGCATTTCTTACAAGAAACTCTAGTTAACAAGTGAATATTTTTGACGTTGATCGATGGATCAATTTCTAACATTTACATTTTATCATTAAAACTCCACATTGCGGATATTAACGTTTAATCCTTTGTAATCCCCCCATTCTGTGAATAACTGCACTTTTGTGTGTAGGCATTTAAATGGAACATATGGAATTGGCTTTATGGCAGAGTGGTCTTTACTTCAAATACAAAGCCGACACAAGACATTTATGCAGAGTCTTAACATGCGATAACAATAGTCTCTTGAGCTTGTCCAATACAAAGATTCACAATAATGATGTAAACAAGCCTATTCTTTTGGCAAATAACACAAAAACAGTAGTAAAAATCCTTTTGATCTATCAACTCTTTAGTTTTTTGTGGAAGCTTAAAAGAACAACAACACAATACCATAATAGCGTTGATGGTCCTCGGAAACAAAAATATTCATTATCCTGAATCCTTTTTAGGAAGTCAATAAACCATTGACACGCTCGTCATTTTTTGTGGCATCGCCGAGTGAAAAGAGAATGCGAGCGACCACTTAACAGTTGAGAATGTGCTTTGTGTAATCAAAATATGTGATACACTGCATTGCTTATTCTTACAGAGTGAAAGCTGAATTACAAGGACTCTCAAGGAAAATAATACATCGACACTGAGACAAAGGCACCGCAAAGATGACAAACTCTTCACTGTTGTCAAATGAAGGTAGGAAAGTTCTTATCATGGTTAAGAAACCAATTTTGACATTTAGGTGTCAGCTGGATTAGGCGTATTAAGCTTATAGCTGTAGGCTTGCTGTTTTAATCATCAGGGTCATTATGAACGCTTCAAACATGTATATGAGTGTGGAAATTGCTTCATTTCGGAATTAATAAAACTTACATCCCTTGGGGTAAGACATTATTTAACCCTTGTTAACAGTGAAAACAACTTTGTAAACTCGCTGATTTGACGACTTATCGACGCTTTGTTTTAGTGGATATATAATAAGCGAACAGTGGTCGGAAATGGAAGAGGTAGCATAAAAAGACCATAATTTGGTTAAGTACCTTGTGCCATAAGTAAAATTAATCTCGTGCATCTCGATGTCGTGGTTCTAGCAAATTTCGCGCTTACTAAATTTGTGCGACTTTTGAAAAACATTCCGAAAAGAATGTTTAATTCTTCAAATTTATTTCGAGTCTAAATAGCTTGTAGGACATCTACGGAATATCAAGTTTGTGGCTTTTGCACTGATACTGCAGTTTGTTTCCTGAAGTTCGCCGGATTGTTGCAGTACTTTTCCAGACTTTTAGTAATTTTCGTCGGTATGGTGATGTGTCGAGTCTTAACAGTACAATAAAATAGTTTGAACCCTAGTCCACATTACGGTTTCTTTCCTTTATTCTTTCAGTATAGAGATTGAAATTCGACACCAGCCACTTCGAAAAGAAATTACGAGCAGGAAATTATCTCGACAAATATGTGGTTTTTTATCCATCAATGCATCCGTAGTATCGATACGTGACAGTCGCTTGCACCAGCATGATGTTGGCAAAACCCATTGAAATGAAAATGTAATGAATATCTTTATGGCTCCGGTCGATGAACTTAATATCAGTTGACTTTATTGTGTTAGGACCAATTGCACCTTATTAGAGATTAATGTCTGATAAATGATAAAACGCACGAGTGTTGTCCTTGGCGCGGCGGGGGTATCAAAATAGCTTTTCTGAAGTGCGTCAGGGGTCGTTTCAGTGGTTGTTAAAATTGTCACGAACGGCAGTAGCTTGGCAACGAAAAATACCTTTATGTTTAATTTGTATATGCACTTTTGAACATCAAGACTAACCTGAATAAACACATATGCGTTTATTTAAAACGTTAAAAATAAAAATTACAAAAACACTCTGAAAAGAAAGTTTAAGAGATGGCCCTTATTTTATAGAAAAACTTCCGCAAATAAAAAGATAAACAGTGACGATTTTAGTCAGGTAGTTTACACCTTTTTGTCTTACTGCCAAAAAAGTGTTCTCTGAATTTCAGCTTTCCTTTTCGAGAAAATGTGTTAGCTAAAGCTCATGTGGAGACAAGAGAGGATGCAAAAGTTTGATTTAAAATATTTCGAAATTAACTGTGAGTTTTCGTTAGATCACTGGCTAAACGCTCAATGAATTGCGTGCATCGATGTCAGCCTTGCAGTTTTTTTAATCATACAAATTGTGAAGACAATTGGACAATGTATTGTTTTATATTGGTTTAGATTACATAAGAAATGTCTAATATTGTAACTAGTTTTTTTTTTAATAATTCGAAGTGATCGTTCTATCATTGAAGTATTTTATGATTTTAAGTTTGGAGTGCTAACGAATTCCAAAAATTAATCCTTATAAATGGTTAGCGGTAGAAATTAAGGAAAGCAGAATTCCAAATGACCTTGAACTCAAATTATCCTGCCTGATAAACATATCACTACTGCACGTTTGTCAGCTCAAGTGGTCAATACTTAATATTACAGTCACGTAAGAGAGAGTACGCACGGAGCCGAAGAAACCGACCTAATTGTTGCCGGATTTTCGCGACTTTTAGTTTAATTCACACTTTTTTATGAATTATAGCACTAATCCGTACTGACACTGGTTACATGTAGCTTCATGTTCAAAGCCTTACGTAGAACGATATTGATATGTCCGCCGTTCTTAGGGCTGACCTCTTCCTGTGTAAATGAGAAGAGCTTGCATGTAGGCCAAGCTTGCTCGAGTCAAATTTGTATGTCTGTGTGTGTTCTTTTTATTCTTAAAACGTTTAAAGTATTCAAATTCTAATATCACAGTGTAAAAATGCGGACGCAGTGCCACTATCTCTGTACCATCCCTTCATGCTTAGACGCTTACGATTTCCGGATGCAAGACCCAACCTACCAATCTTTAAAGGAGCTACGTCATGGACAACGCATCTTGAAAATACTGGCAAGTTTTTTCAAGTTTGTTGATTGTAATCGGTCTTAATCTTCGTCAGTTGAAAACATCCTTGGTAATTTTCGCGTTTTTATTACTCCATTGCTGTTTTTCCGTTCTAGAAAACTATTATTTTAAGGGTTTCTTCAATTTCAAAGTAATCAGAAAAATGACTAAAACATCGTGACATTGCTCCTTTAAGCATAGATTTTATGGAAAAGTAAATCGAGCAGTTCCTTATCTACAAACGTTTCCGTGTACATGTCCTGGTCATTAATTTTAATGAGGAACCCCCCAATCAGCGCCAATGCTACGTCATTAGCTGTCACTGTATAGATTGTCGCGGTTGAGACATCAGTCGACAAATTTCGTACTAACAAGTCACGCAACTGAGCTACAAAATTTGCTTTTATGATAATTTCTTTCAGTCATAAAGTAAACTTCTATCATCGGCCCGTCAGTACTTAAATCCCACAGGTTAGTATGTCTGCCATTACATCTAAATCGGTGTTTTTAGGGCTACAAAATTGTAAGGGTAAAAAGCTGCAACAGTATCTTGCGCTCTTTAGTATTATATATACAGCAATGGTGATAAATTTAAAACTTGAATAAATTGTCGTGGTCGTAAAGGGCTAAACCTGAATTTGGTTTAATCTTCATTATAGCACGCACTTTGACGAATAATTTAGAAGCATCCAGGATTGCCTGCAAGTAATGTAAACTAGAAGTCACAAATCATCTCCTTCCCATCTAGGCCTTCTAGGTATGACATAAAACCAGCTCCATATCGAGGCAAGACAAGCAAAAAAAGTAACTTCGAAATCTGTGAAACTAAACATATTTCAGTTATTGCTTTTCCAAACTAATCACAAAATTGTTCGACACCTTCGGTGTTTGAATTAGAGTTTGAATTCCAGAAATTAATTAAGTACTTCCTATGGCATGTTTAAAATGTATAAAGATCTCGTAGTACTTGAAGATAAATTCTACTTTAGAAGTTTGAAATATCGGCGACAATCAGTATAGATAAGATTAACTAGGAAATAAAACTCGCGAAACGAGTTAAGTGTCTCACCACTTTTGTATTATGGACGGAGTGAATTACTTGTGTATTATTTGCGATAAGGTGTAATACCAAGAAACAGAAAATTAATCGCGATCGTACAAAGTAATGCAATTTATGCATCGTATTAGACGTTTTGACAAAGTCGTCAGGCGAGAATAAAATACCAATTGCGATGCGCAAAAGAGTGTGCAGTATACACCACAGTACTGAATGCCTATTAAGATCTATATTGTCAAACGGTATTTTTGCTTTTTTGCTGAAAATCAGACTTTGAACTGTATAACATGGACGTTTATGGCTAGCTGATTCTGTTTTTACCGGTTTCTCTTCAACTATCAAATAAGAGATGTAAAATTGATTAGACAATATTTAAGAAAATTGTTTATTAAAGGTTTGTGCTTTTAACGACCTTTTTAGCATTGATTATGCCACAAATTGATTAAAAAAAAACTCTTTATTCTCAACTACCTGCGGATAGCTACGGAATTCATAACATCCGAATGTTGCCTTGCCCTATTCTCAACGGAAACAGCGCTCTTGAATATAAGAGTAACAAGGTCGTAAATGAACTGCCCTCCAAAAATGGGCGCCACTGTAGTTTTAAGGCTTATTTCCTGCTCTTATACCTGTTGATGTGGTTATATCGTTAAGGTTCATTAATGTGCATGGCTAAGAATTAATCAACAAAGGGACATTACTGCCTTTACCTAAGACAGTAGCTGGTGCCCATAAGAGCTTCTTGAAAGAGTTTTGTTGTTATGTTTATTGGCTTATACTTGAGATAAGAATATCTCGTTGACCTGTAATTATAAAGATGGCTTTAAAATGTCGTTAAAACGGAATAAAAACAATGAATTAAAAATGATCAGGCGGAGCGATTCAACGGCTCTGTTAAATGTTGATCGAAGCATCTCTTATTTTAGTTTGCGTGGTCTATTTACATTTCATGCGAATAAGTAATTCTAAATACTTCTGAAAAAGAATGGATTTATGCATGTTTTCACGTTCATCTTACGACTCATCTCACGTTGTTTTAATATTTTATTTTGCCCCCAGACCAGTTATTCAATCATTTGTCAGCATACAAGTGCAAACTGCTGAGTGTCTTTTCCACGTCTCAATTCAAGACACGCATTGTTATCTCTGTTTACACGACGAACCCACAACTCAAGCTTCGCTATAACTTACACAAAAGTTAATAAAAAATGTAACAAAATTGATAGCCGCTTTAAAAGCAGTATATTCAGGTCACGAGGAAGCAACCATAAACTCCTAATTAATTTGCGACCAACCCCTGTGATTTGATTCACACCGACGCAATCTGTAGGCCAAGAGCAAACGACAAAAATCCTAATTATTTTACCATCAATCCGCTACAATTTGAAATAAATTCAACTGTGAATGTACATGTGCATTGGCCAATTTTCACCAAACACATAACTTTCCGTATTTTAATGTCTGTATCGTAGTTTGTATTTTTTTTGGTTTAATAAAATCATAAAATATCTTATCCAAATGGAGGTATATTGTATTAGATGGAAACAAGTCGCATTAACCGGCGTAAAATTACTTCTTGACGTCATAAAAAGGCAAATAAAAACGTGCACCGTCGGTGCATTAACTTCAGAAGAGAGCCCTTATTTGTGAATAACATCAAATGGACTATTTAAACGGAATCAAGGGTTTACGAATTATAGCAGTCTTGTGTAAGTTGATCGTATTAAGCAATGCCAGTATTTAATTAAATTTACTTTTAATCTTATTGCTAAATTTCAAATTTAGTGCTTTAAATTCAAATGAATAAACTATACCTAAACATACTAAATCACACACCCGAACTATTGTTATTTCGTTAGAGTGTTAAAGTTTTCTTCGAATTTGGTATCGCCTGTACCACTTCCATTTCCGACATAAGAGAAGTTGAAAGAGATAAGATAGTGTGATAAAAATTAAAATTAGTGAATCGCAGTTTATGTGGATAACAACATTATTCCTTCCACTGACAGACAGCCTGGCACGAGCATTGGGTAAAAGTAAATCATTGACATAAAATCAAGGGAACTACTGCATACACTGTGATCAACTGATCTATAGGTCAAAATTTGTCAATTATTGCTTAACGCTTTTCCTGTGTTTTCTTGTTATTATTTCAGAAAACGGCACAACTGTGGTCATGTGTATTCAGGAAAGGACAGTATCGTTACAAGTCGTTTTAACAGTGCTGTACGCCCTCATTTTCCCCATCGCTCTCCTGGGCAACTCCCTTGTCTTGTATGTGGTCTTCAAGAGACAGAGCATGAGGAGCGTACTCAACCTATTGATCGTCAATATGGCAATTGCAGACCTGTTAGTGACCGTGTTTATTATGCCATACTCTGTCGCTTATCTCTTCGTGGGGCTTGAATGGTTCAGTGGAATTTTTGGCCTTATCCTCTGTAAAACGATCCATTTTTCCCTGACGGCATCCATCGCAGGGTCAGTCATCACGCTTATCGTCATCACAGTGGACCGATTTGTATCCATCGTATTTGTATGGAAAACCTGCCTTAACCTCAGAACCTCCAAAGTCTCGTTGGTTGTTATCTGGCTAATCGCCATTGCCATCATGGGACTCCATCTTGAAGTGTACACGGTCGACCAAGCAATCCCAGGAGATGAACGCTACTTCTGTTATCCCGACTGGCAACGTATGCCGGCCGACTTCAATAAATTCTTCGCCGTTGGAATGTTCTTTATGCTGTATGCGTTTCCTTTAGTTCTCATGGCGATTCTCTACTCCATGATAGTCCACAAGCTGTGGAAAGACAGCTTTGCCGGAAATGCTGCGAGCGGTGGCGACGCGACCATCAACAGTTCCAAGAAACGAGTTGTAAAGATGCTTGTTACAGTAACAGTTGCCTTTGCGGTTTGTTGGTTTCCTCTACACGCCATACATTACTTCATATACTTTGATTCAGCGACTTTTCAGTGCATGTCAGTCTATATTATATTGATGTCTTTCTGGCTTGGGCACGCCAACAGTGCAATCAATCCAGTGCTTTACGTGATTTTCAACAAGACATTTCGTCGAGCTTTTCTGCAAGCCTTGCACATTGAATCGTACACCAGTTTCAACTCGACTGCAAGAAAACGATCAGATAGAAGATGTTCAACGACTCAAACTCATGTCAAGAGCAGTTTCCGCAATGCGAATAACAATGAGGAAAACATTCCAGCTTTACCACCTCCCACAAATGTTCAATCCCAGAAAGAAATGTATGCATATGGAAAGCTGGTGCAGCCAAATGAACACTCTAGATCAAATTTACCTATTTCCAATGGTGGCAAGACAAACCGTCATTCCATAATGGTTATTATGGATAAAATGACAACAGTCTAATTACAATCCAATAAAACTATCCGCAAGTTTTTCAAACTCTCCAACAGCCACTGGAGTCCCAGAAAAGGTACAGATAGGCTTGTACGTTTCCTTCGTTCCCGGACTCTAAGTTATGATAAGTAAATCAAATGCTATATGCAGATGCTTAATGTGCATGATACAAACACGCTTTACGTTCGTAGACAACATCCAAACGAAAACATATTTATGGGATCGTAGATACGTTCCGATGGCAGAGAAAACAGACAGCTTTTGTAAACTTCATTAGTCGTTGTTAATTATTTTAATAATCCCTATTAATAAATAGTCTGTGATTATATACTGTGTTAGAAGACATCTGGATATATTCGAGTTTGATAAATGCTAACGTCAGTATAAAGAAGTCGTGAAGTCAATAATACATAGCTATTGACTAGGGTGATTTTTTTTTGCATAAAATTGTAGAGGTTCATTCGACCAATGGCATATTGTTTCTATAAGTTTGCGTAATGAAATCTAAGTGAGAGATTTCATTTATTTTACCCTTTGTACGATTCCGGATTCCAATTTTTTATCTCCGTATTTCGTTTTCTTTTATAACTTGATCTAAATAAGCTCATTTTGTGGGTGTCTGTGGGATTACAATCTCAGACAATAATGATGGGACAGTCACACTTAACAAGTCCCCTCCCCTCCCTCCTACCCCAACTGTAATGTTAGAAATTATTATCTTTTGCCTTTTAGTTCAAACAAATGCGTCGTGTTTCAACTACTTTTGCCTGGAATTAAAGAACGATTTCGCTTTAAGGTGGCTCAGAACAGTTTCCTGCATTTTTCAACACCTCAAGTTTGACGGATCACTGCCAAAATTCTTTTTCAGTTGACCCAACAATTATGGTATCAAACAGATACCCAATGGCCGGTAAACAAGTTATGGCTATTTTTTGGACATTGCAAGTTACCATAGCAACAGTATAACCTGTTAAAAACAGCCTTAATTCTAGCTTTAAGTGCTTATAACTCGAAAACAAGTCCGGTGACCCCCATTTTTTATTATCGAATTGTAATCAACAGTACAAGATGCAACTTTTTGCAAAGTTTTAAAAAAATCTGCACATGGCGTTCAGAGCCACCTTAAATTTACGAAAATTTAAGGTGGCTCTGAACCCCAGGTGCAGATTTTTTTAAAACTTTGCCAAAAGTTGCATCTTGTCTTGCTGATCAAAATTTCGTAATAAAAAATGGGGGTCACCGGGCTCGTTTTTGAGTTAGAAGCACTTAAAGCTAAAATTAAGGTTGTTTTTAACAGGTTGTAGTGTTGCTATGGTAACATATTGTGTAATGAAAAAGACAACAACGTGTTCACCAATCACTAATCATTTGTTTGACACCATGATTGTAGCATCAACTGATTAAGAGTGGTTATAATGACCAATCGAAATCTAAGTCTTGGAAAGTGTTGGAAACGGTAGCCAGCCACCTTAAGTGATGCTGTTATCGGCAATTGGTGTGTTCGTCTTTACTTATGAAACAGAATGACTAATGAAATGTTGGTAACAAAACACTAGACTTTCATAGAATAGGTATAATCCATATCAACCTAGTCGTAGAAATGAACTTGTTGCATGGGAGGCTTTGTGACCATGCAATTGGTACTCCTCTTCGGCTACCAGAAATTTCGTTTGCGTTTTCGTACTTAGTTCTTTCTGCCCTGTATGCCCACTATATTTTCATCACACTATTTTAAAGGTTCAAAGAAATGAATGAAACGTTCTACAAAATTGCATATAACAAGACCTCCTAAAACAGAGCGACATAGCCCCTTTAAAGTTATAAGTCTTGTTTATATTTGATGATTTGAATTGAAGTTAAAATAAACTTAGCTCGTTGGAAGTGCCGACGACGAATATTTCACTTAAATACAGTGACAAACTGTTTAGCAACGTAAAATTAATATTACTATTGACACTAGCTGAGTATGATAATGAAGAGTTTTGCCGTTTTATTTTCTTTTCGGATGTGTATGATAGTTGTAAATAAGAGTTTTATTGTGTTTTTTTTTTCTTTCGGACCTGCATGAGCAATTTGTTTCATTACTAATAAATACTTGTAACATTAGAGACAAACAATGTGTGTGTGATGTATTGGGTATTTTGGTGCATTCCTGCTTATAAGGGGATTACTGCTATCAGTTTTAACTTTTTCACTGTTCTGCGGAAGTGCATCTTGAGACGTTTTCGATTATTGTAGATCAATCAGCCTATTAACCCTATAAGTGATAAATTATCTCAAAATGCCGCTTTTTAATGTGGCTTTCGGTGCTACGATGTTAGACCTGGCTGTAAAGCACTTTTTTTCTATTGTTTAATTTTGCTGAACCATTTCGATATTTTTTTGGCGGGGGGGGGAGGGGGGGAGGGGAGGGGGTGTTGCCTTCCGTTTTTCTCGGTAATATTTGTTCTCGCTACTCTTGTCCCTGTGTGACAGTTATCATCAGTCCTTTAAACGCCTACTGGCGCATAGGGCATCAACAAGTCGCCTCCATTCCTGTCGGTCCTTTGCGAGCCGTGAAGCTTGCCCCCAGGTAAGGTTTAGAGCCTGAAGTAACCCGTAAAGGCTCTGAGTTCCCTTGGTGACCAAAAGGTTGAAGATTTCTTGTTGGTGTTTCCGTGACAAAATCTTTTTTACAGGATGAGGTTGCCAACCTCACGCCTAACCCCCAACCTGGAGGACCAGGAGGCTGGTTTTAGTCAGGACCCTCCCCTAATGGCCTGTCCGGCAAGGTTGAACCTGCCAGGAGTATAACTCCCACCGGTATAGCCCAAAAGGATCATTAAGCCTCGCAAGCCATCCCACCACGTCAAGGTAGCAGCCTCAAAAGGGATGGGTGTGACAGTTATAGCACGGAAAAAATAATATAATTGTAAGGAAAGGTACAAAATGTGATGCAGATGACCGAGGGAACTAAGGAACGAACCTTAACGGAGAAACTCCATACAAGGTATAAGGAAAACGTAACGATATAACTCCACACAGAAGTTAAACGATGACACTACGACAGTGAAAACGTAAAACTGAAACAAAGATGAGATATACAACGACGCTAACAGTACATAAATGCTAAATAGCGGCAAAACACCATCGTGTGCACGATGGAGCGAAATCCATAAAGAAATGACAACAATAGGAAATCTGCGTAGCGCGGTAACACTCACTAAGTTTTCTCCTTTCCTTGGTTTTCACTTCTCGTTTCGAGTTCCATGTTTAGATAAATCAAATGAGGAAGGATAACAACTGAACGCCTAAACTACTTATAACTTATAGAACAGAATCTAGTGTTGTATCGTGGCCAGAAATGGCAAGCACTCTAAACAGTTTTCAACTTGTCGCCATTCTTATGCGTTTTGATACCGAGTAGCTTGGGTACTAATTAAAAGGTGTAGTCTGCTTTCAAGACTGGTTACACATTAGGCCAGCGCTTACTAGCCCGGTTTCCGTGGCACGAAGCGACTGGGGGTATTTCTATTTTCCCCTGGGTGGGACGCTGGTCATGGCAGGGCTAGCTCTAGCATTTGATTCAACGGTACCCATTTACTTTTTTTTGTATACACCTCGGTGAAAAGATGCACTTAAGAATAGTGTCTTGGTGAAGTGCACAACAAAGAGACACCGGCCAGGCCTCGAATATGGACCGCTCGATGCGGATTCCAGCGCACTAACTATTAGACAACCGCGTCTTGCTGTTAGTTAGCAAAGTGCCAGTAAATTAAAACTCCGCGCGTTTGGGTGATAATGGAGGTATCAGGTTCTCGAAACTGATTAAAATGTCCTTTTCTCTACCATATCAAGTCGCTGGCCTTGATATCGTTCGATGACATCGACAGTGTAGAAATGAAAGGAAGGAAACTCTGTAATTATTGCCAACGTTTTGGAAACAAATTTCAAGATAACAACTTGCGGATACCTTGGGAATGCGATAGACCTGGATAATTGCCTTGTCCTTATTCTAAACGGAAGCAGTGCTCTTCAGTGCAAGGGTAATAAGGTTGCAAATCAACTGCCAAAAAATGCGCGCCATGTTAGTTCCGAAGTTTGTTTCGTACCCTTATACTTGTTGATGTGAATTTATCGAAAGGTATGTCAACTGTTGAATGTGAATTACACTTTATTTTAAATTATCTCTAAAGAGCGTATTACAGTACCCTACCCTAAGTAGGCAGCTGCCATATAGCATGTTTTGGGCCTCATTTCTTTCCACCGATAACATCTTTCTTTAAGTGTTGTTCTTGTGTTCATTAACCTGAGCGTAAGATAAGAGTACCTCGTTGACCTTTCAAAGAGGCTTTTTATGGTGTCGAAGCTGAAAAAAGACTGAATTGAAACAATCTTTCTGAACTGATCACATGGAGAGATACTGTGGTTCTGTTGAAATGTTGATCGACGTTTTTGTCTGGTTTTATTCTTCTTGGTTTATCAAAGTTTTATGCGACCACGCGCGAACAACGTGATTGTGATCAATTCTGAAAAGAATGGATTCAAACAGGCATTCACGTTCATCTTCTAACTAATTAAACGAAAACATTGTTTTAATATTTCGTCTTTGCCCCCAGACCAGTTATTCAGTCATTTGTCACCATACATACTTCCAAACTGAGCACCTTTTGAAAATTTTATCGCCCATGTCTATGTCATAGTTCTTTGTTATCTTTGTTTGCAAGACGAAGTCTACAATTCACGTTTGCCCTAACTGATACAAACGTTTTCAACGGTCCTTGATTAATAATAAACATTAAGAAAATTATGATTGTCGTTTTAAAAGAAGTATATTAAGGTCAAGAGAAGGCGACCAAAAAATCCTAATTATTTTGCGACCAACCCTAGTGATTTGAAATAAATTCAACTATCAATGTAAAATATGCATTTTCCGATTAAATTTTATAAGACTCGTAACTTTCTATTTGTCAATATGTTTGTAGCTTTGACTTTTTTTAAGAGGATGTGTTCTAAGTTTCATTGAATATCTTATCCAAAAGCAGGGTGTATTATCTTACACTGAAACAACTCGCATTTACTGGCATAAAGTTACTTCTTGACGTCACAACAACGACAAGTAAAAAATGAGCACTGTACTGTACAGAAGGTTATGTGTTTGAGTAGCGGAACATGCTTCACAAGAGGGCTCTTGAAAATTGTGAATGACTTCAAATGGACTATTTAAACCCAATCAAGGGTTTGTAAATAATTGCAGCCTTGTGTAAGTTGAATCGTAAAGTACTAATACTTAATTAAATCTACTTGCGATCTTACTTCGCAACCATATCAAGCCAAATACCCAACCTAGTGTAACTTACGTTTCATTTGAATATTTCGTCTCTCCAGTAACACCTCGATTTTCCGTGCTAAAGAAGGGTTAAATCGTATTTAATATCAAGAAATCGGTTCACACCTTTCGCTACGAATACGCAACAGGCAGTGGTTCCGGAGTAACTATCAACAAGTAGTAATATCGGAGTCCATCAAATACCACCTCGGGCGCACCCGCCTAATTTTTGCCTCTTTCCGGACTAGTACTCAGGGGATAAACCCCTTCGTACTAGGGAAAGAGGCAAAAGGCGGGTGCTGCTCGGTAGTATTTGATGGACTCCGATATTACTACTTGGAAAGACAGCATAAACAAAGGGCGGCGGGGCAACCATTTAGACATTCGCAGCAGCCAGGTAACAACAATTAATACCAATTAAAAATATTTTCCGCATTATATACGATGGACAGCACAGATCTCAGATCTTTGGAAGAAGAGCTTGCAAATCTTGATCCCGAAGACTTACGTTATTTGTCAAAATTAATTGCAGAAGACACGCCCACAATTCAAAATGCAATCAATACTCTGCTGGAAGAACCAATCCCAGAAGGTGTAAATAAAAAATTAAAAACCCCACTAAAGCCTGATAAACCAAAACCAACACCACCGCCAAGAAACAGAAAAAGAAACAGAAAAGAAACCGTATTGAAAATATTCGACCCCATCCAGCCGAACAAGGTGAAAACGGTGACAGATTATCAGAACGAGGTTATGGACCTGTACCACGACACGGAATACGAGGGGGTAGAACAAAGCCAAGGAAGACGTTACATAAGGTGGCGTTTTGTAGCGGGTCTAAACAAAGACCTCACACCCAGGTTCATGGAAAAGATAAGGGAGAATGTGCGAACATCGTTTTACATGAGGCACGCATATTCATCCATTTTACAAAACATTGAAGATGGGACAAGGATCACTTATTACCAAAATAAGGGCTCCCCATGGATGAAAACGTACGCAGCCGCGGAAGAATGGATCAAGGCAAGGGAGGCGGTACGTTTGGACCCGGATAACACTGAAAGACCGGATACAAAGTGGATCTTTGAGTCACATTTCAACGTAGATGTAAAGGTTGTGCTAGACCGCCAGCCATTGATGGGAACAGGACCATTACCAGACTGGCTACGCAATCTTGCACACGCTTCGAGAGGGAGGGCAATGGTAGCTCTAGACAGCTACGGCGACAATCTGTGTTTATGGCGCTGTATAGCAGTGCACAAAGGAACTAGGCCAGATCGAAGTACAGAAGCCGCACGAAATCAAGCCAAGAGTTTCTACAAGCTCAGAAACACTCCGAATAATTGCGCAAAAACCTCGCTAGACGAATTGGAAAAGGTAGAAATGCATCTAAACAAGGGCAAACCTTTTTTAGATTGGCTAGGGATAAGAGTTTACATCCCGGAACTGGCCAATGCGGATGAAATCGAAATGGGCATAGAAACAAATCCCGCAATAGTTTGGCATCTAATGAGAAACCCGGCGTCGCAGTTAAAAAACATAATGACAATCGGCATTTATAACGAGCACGCGTTCCTGATAAAAGACATCACGAAGTTAGCGAAAAACTATGAATGCAACCATTGCCACGCAAGATTCACAAAAGCGAGCAACCTCCAACGTCACGCAGAAAGATGCGCGCAAGGCAAAACGGTAATAGACTGTCCAGGTGAAAAAGTGGAAGCGCCGCAGACAGCCTATCAGAAAGCGTTTTATCCAAAACACAGCGCGTCAAAAGAATCAATACTGTGGCTAAATTACGTGGCAGAGAATTGGAAAATCCGTATACACCACGCAACGTCAGGACACGGAGGTGAAAGGTGGATAGAGAAAAGGCCGGTAGACGGGTACAACCACGAGAGAAAGTTGGTTTTACAATATCACGGCTGCCGCTGGCACGGATGTCGAAAATGTTATCCGGATCGAAACCAAATAATAGAACACGGCGACAAGACAGTAGAAGAGCTCTACCAAGCAACAGTAAAAAGAACGGCACATCTGCGAAAGGCGGGATACAAAGTGGTGGAGTGTTGGTCATGTCAGTGGTTGACCACAACAGAAAGTATGAAACACGGAAAAAAACCGCCAAAACCCCAAACAAAAGCCTATCCACACGCAATTCTGTATGACTTTGAGGCGTACGGGGACAAAAACCATCGAAAGGAACCAACAGGAAATCTCACGATAGAGAACAAACACATACCGATCTCAGTAAGCGTGGGCGACACATTGGAAACCGTCATCACACAAGACGGAAAACAAGTGCCGAAGATAACGCACATCTGCGAAACAAACCCCAAAGTATTAGTCCAAAAGTTCATGGAAGAACTGAAAAGGCGAGAGAAAAACATCAGAGCAAAAGTGCGCGCAGAATTCATGCCGGCAGACATCGCGCGGATCCCGAAAGATCAAAGGAAAAAAATAGAAGAATGGTGCGACCAGGTGCCAACACTCGGTTTCAACTCAGGAAGCTACGATCTGAACCTGATAAAGAACTACTTCGCGGAACAGCTCGCGGGCACAACCAACAAAGTGAGAGTGGCGAAGAATGGGAGCAAAATCATGTTCATACTCACGGGCAGATTGCGGTTTCTGGACATAATCAACTACTTGGGACCGGGAACCAGCTACGAGAGATGGGTAAAGGCCTACGACTGCAAGACAACAAAATCCTGGCTCCCGTATGAGTGGTTTGACAGCGCGGAAAAGCTGGATTACCCAGGATTGCCAGAATATGAGGCATGGTATTCGAAGCTGAAGAAAGAGTACGTACTAACGCGCAAAGAATGGGAGCAATGCAAACAAACATTCAGAGAAAAGGGGATGAAAACGTTCAAAGACTGGCTGGAATATTACAACAATCTGGACGTGGCTCCGGGGTTGGAAGCGCTGCAAAAAATGAGAAACTTCTACATCGGGAAAGGGATCGACATAATGAAAGACGCGGTCAGCATCCCGGGAGTGAGTTTGCACTACCTGTTAAAAGGCGCAATAGAACGCAAAGCAGAGCTGTACGCCCCAAGTAAAGAAGCGTATGAGATGTTAAAAGAAGCGGTGGTAGGAGGCCCAAGCTTGGTATTCACAAGATACCATGAAGCGGGGAAAACGCGGATAAGGTCACATCAATACGCAGGCGCTGCAAGGTTATGTGAAAACATATTAGGATATGACGCCAACGCGCTGTATCTATCAACCATGTTAAGGCATATGCCGTGCGGGAAAGAAACGGTAGTACGGTACGCAGAAGATGATAAGTTGGCGCCAATAGAGCTGAAACAAAGACTGAAAGACAAAAGCTGGTTCGGGTTTGCGGAAGTGGACATCGAAATCCCAAACCACCTGCACCAAAAGTTTGAAGAAATGTGCCCCTTCTTCCACAAAAAATCGGTACCCACCAAAGCCGTGCCAACGCACATGAAAAAATACTTGAGAGCCACAGGAAGAAAACCGGTTGAAAAAAACAAGAAACTGATGGGAACGCTGTCAGCACAAAGGATACTTCTGTATGAGCCGCTGCTGCAATGGTACATAAACCACGGGGCGGAAATAACAAAGGTGTATAGGACAATCGACTACAAGCCGAAAGTAATATTCGATTGGTTTGTGGAACAAGTCACAGAAGCCCGCCGCACAGGGGATGTAGAAAAAAGCAAAGCCCTATTGGCAGACATATTCAAATTGTTAGGAAACAGCGGATATGGGAAGCTGATAGAAGCGATAGAGCGGCAAACAAACGTCATTTACACCAAAGATGAGAAGGTGGTGGACAGAGCATTGAGAAGCGCATATTTTTCAGATCTTGATGAGATTGGAAAGGCATATGAGTTAGAAAGTCGAAAACCGCGGATCACAATCAGAAGACCCTTCCAAATCGGAATAGCGGTCTATCAGCTGGCCAAACTGCGTATGCTAGAATTTTATTACGACTTCCTGGACAGGTACATCGACAGAAGAGATTTCGAGCTGATTCAAATGGATACAGACAGCAACTACCTCGCAATCTCAGGAAAGAGTCTGGAAGACATTGTGAAACCAGATATGAGAGAAGAATTCGAGAAAGAAAAAAAGAACTGGCTGGCATGGGACAAATGGAGCGGGAGAACCCCAGGACTGTTTAAAAAGGAATTTGAAGGTGAGCGGATGATCGCGCTGTGCTCCAAATGTTATTATACAGAAGATGGGGAAGCAAAAAAGAAGAAACTGAGCTCAAAGGGTATGTCAAAGAGGCAAAACGAGATCAACTGGCACCGTTTCAAAGCAGCGCTAGATGGAAACAAAGACATGGCAACAAACAGAGGTTTCAGAATGCGGGATGGGAATATAGTAACATATGAGCAAGAAAAGCTGGGGTTGAGCGCATATTATGACAAAAGATGGGTACTACCTGACGGCATCCATACAGAACCAATCGAATATCATATTTAGTTCACAGCCGGAGGTAATTGTGTGTTTGGAGGTACAACAAGCAGTTCTTCACGTACAAAGCCACGTTTGGGACCGTCAGACAAATAGTAGAGAACAGGCTGATTCGGTTTAGAAAAAGAGCGTTCAATATTATAAACATCCAAAGACCAGATTGGATCAGTGGCTCTTTTTGTCCCACCTTCAAGCTCACCAGGTTGGTACAAATATCGAACCAAAACTATGGAGGGGAGCTTTTTTTCATTTTCTCCAACAGGTCTCAAATATTTAGTTGACGGTTCTGCATAAACATTTTTTTTCTTGATTGCGGCAGCAGGTTTCATACCAATCAATCGAGTGACTTGGTTGTTCAGAGCAGAAACAACTTTGGGTAATCTTTTTACCCACTCTCGAGACCGCAAACCCTCAGGCGAACGCATTTCAACTGCGTACTGGTGGCCAAACAAACGCTCAGCCAAGGTACGATTGAAACGTTCAACAATAGCTTGGTCTCTATGAATTTCAGGGTGACCACGTCTGATAGAAGTTTTGTGATTTTCCATTTCTTTTGTAACAGCGCCCATAAATTCACGCCCAGGATCAACCTGCAACATCTGCGGCCATTTCAAAGGTCCACGTGTATAAATTGTCTTAAAAGCTTTGGCAACCTCATCAGAGTTTTTAGAGGTTAAAGGCTGAGCTTCTTTGAATCTGCTGGCAATGTCAACAACGGTAAGCGCGTATTTGTAAGTTTTAGCAACTGAGTTGCTATCCACTTTGTCATGCGGTAGAAAAAGAAGATCTGCCTGGTGTACTTTGTTGGGTGTAGGCACATCGAATTTTAGACGAGGAATGTAGCGCGGTGCGGGGAGGTAAATCTGCCAGAGCGCTTGTTTAAACAACCATTCTTTGGCAACAACTTCAGGAACCTTTGCAGCGACCGCTAATTTTTTAATGGCGGAGATACCTTTCCAGTAACCCTGCGGGCTGTAGTAACGCCGCTCTAATTTTTTATCCATTTAAATAATTATGCGCGATCATATATACATGACAACAAAATGAGTTTCGATTTCCCTTTTCCAAAGAGGTTCGGAGGACAACAAAGCCTCCAAGAGCTTGACGAAATGTGGGTGGAAGAGCAGGAAGCGTTAATAAAAGAAATCAAACCGGAAATCAAGCTTGACTTTTACTCATGGGAACCCCCACTGCCGGATGAGCCCCATGAAGAGATGAGACACCACCTCAAATTATGGTATTTACTTGCGGTACTAAAAAAAACCGGCATTTCTGTAGATCAGGTCGGTGACAATATGGGGCTGACCTTTTTGGGTAATGTCATTCACCAGTTCAAGCGGCATCAGCAACTGAGCTGCTACCCCGGATCGTGTAACTACGTTTGTTTTTTATACAACTATTTTCAAAAGGTCTCACCTATCGATTGGCCGGAGAAAAATGTAATACTGGGAAAGCTTACGAAAAAATTGCCGAAGATGGTACAAACCAGAAATAAAGCCGAAAAAAGTTTCAACGAATGGTGGCGAGAAGAAATGCTAAAACAAATTATTTATAACCGCTATAAGGTGGGTTTACACCATTAAACAGAAGTTATCTTTGATGTTCTTCTGTTAACCTTTACCCCACCGTCAGTGTGGTTTGAAAAACGCAGTTTTGTCTTTGCAGTAGTAAAGCTGTTGTACTTTTTGATAATATCTTGGTACTCACTGTCTGAGATTTTACCATCTTCAAGAGCGGTTGATATGAGAGAGTTGATTGAGCTCAGCGTAGCTTCAGCCAAAGTTTGTATTTTTTCGTGTTTTTTCGCTTTACGCAGGAAAAATTTGACGGTGACGATGGAGGAGGTTGACACCAATGAAAACAAGGTGGCCGTTGCGATTAAAGGGGCGCCAACAACAACGCCAACCACAGAAAGAGAAGCGGCCAACCCAGAGCCTGTAAGAATGGTAGCAACTCCGCCTGTTAACGCGCATACTGTTTGACACCGCGTGTGCCACCGTTTAAACTTGGCTGAGGTTTGGTAGTAATGCACCAACTGGTTTTCAAGATTTTTCTTTATCATTTCTATTTCATCCCGCCGGAATTTTGTTGCAGAATCCATTTCTTATATATGTGTTAAAAATATTTTAGTCGCAATATTGGTTATGCCATTTTCCATTTCTATATACAATCTGATTACATGGCCCAGTTGTATTTTTAGGGTGTGTCCAAAACTTTTTGCTAAACAGACCGGTTTTCTTGTTAAAGGCACCTTTTGCGATGGCACCACTCCAATACTTTTTAAACAAATCCTTATCACCACCTGTGACAGCCATGATTGCAGCAGCCACATCTTGAGCCGGTTGAAAGCCCGGAATTTTTTCGCCGATATTTTTATTGATCGTTTCACCGATACCCAATCCCACTTTTTGCTTCGAGCTGATTGCGTTGCGCGCCGCGGCATGACCCCATTGCCGTTTGTTTTTGGGAATAGCGTCAAGAGCCTTCACCATTTTTTTGTCTGCAGCGTGTTTGCAACCTTTCTCATTTTTCTTGCCCGCACAGACGGCATAATCAACATCATGCTGCATTGAAACAGCGTCTGTGGCGCCTGTGGGTTGCTGATAAATTTTTAATATCTTTCCCGTCTTGGGGTCGTAAGAAAGCTGTTTTTCAAGGGGATTGTATGGTCCTGTGTAGTTGTGACCAGGAAGCGTCCACCCCTTTTTCGGCTTAGGCAGCTTGCCGATGGCTTTATGCAAATCAAAAGCCCCACCACGTTGGTAAAGAGGGTTTGTTGGGTCATCTACCCGATTACCTGCATAAATTCTCATATCATAATTACCACCACTTTGTGTTTTATTTTTAGGTTTAACCCAACTGTCACTTATGAATCGTGTCTTGGTGATGCCACAACTTGCACATTTTACTTTAAGCAGCCTTCTACCATTTTTTGCGGTTGCGAATGTTTCACTTCCCGATACATTTGGTGTAAAACGCTTTTCCTTTACGCAGTATACCTCCATCCCTATATAATAAGCAAAAATCATTTCAACTTTGGGCTGCTGTGTGACACCCACCTTTCATCTTATTTCCCGGTATCATATCTTTTGGTCTTAATCTGTTTGAGGCTTTAGTCAACAAATCCCCAGACAAAGCATCAATTGTGTAATTAACAGCTTTTCTCGCGATTGGTTTGGCTTTATTGGCTAACTTCTTCTGATACTCTGGTTGTCTCAGAAACTCGCTTGCAAAGTATCTTCCTTGTTTCACACCTTGCTTTGCTAAATAAGGAACTCCATACTCAAAGAAAGCTTCAGCTGCTGTATTTCCAACTGTATCAAGAACCCCACCTCCAAACATTCTTTTTTCAGCGCGTGCAACTTCTTCTCTCTTCTTTTTGGGTAAAGCGCTGGCGGTCAACTTAAAAATTGGATCAAAAATATTACCTCCTTCTTGAACAGCACCACTTTGCGTTTTATTAGAAATAAATCTTGTCTTGGTAATGCCGCAGCTGGCGCATTTTACTTTAAGCAGTCTTCTGCCGTTTTTTGCGGTTGCAAATGTTTCACTTCCCACCACATTGGGTGTGAAGCGCTTTTCTTTCACACAGTAAACATCCATCTCTATACATTATGCGTAAAATAATCCTTCACCACAGCCTCGTTGGCGCGTGTATTTTCAGAAAACATGCTCAAAATATCTCGAAATGTCCGCCCTTTATTACGCTCATTCAGGAAAAGCAAACAGTAGTAGCCGCAGCGCACACTGAATTCCTCCTGAAGCTGGTTGTCATTCCGAAGAAAGGTCTGTTTACCTTCAAGAATCAACTCTATTTCCCATTCCGCGGGTGGAGGTAAACCGAAAGAGTCAAAATATTCAGTTCCATCCCAGCAGCATACCCAGTGGGTGCCTGGCCCTCCAAGATCATCCATGTTGATTATACAAGGGGAGTGGTTTTTCACGTGGATCTCGTCTCTCGCGAATATACCTTTGATGGGGATTTTCAAGTATTGGCACCATCGCTGCAAGTCATAATCAGTTAAGGGGACATCAACGAAGGCGGGCTTTTTTTTGATCACCCCAAGAACCAATAAATGGTGGAGGGCGCATATATGGTGGAGGGTTGATGCGCATACCTGATCCTGTTGGAGGTTTTACCCGCATACCTGATCCTGTTTTCTTTTTGATAGCGTTGTCCACTTTGATAGCGTTGCGCACACGTCTGATTTGTGTCTTGCTCATGTCTATATCCACGCCCGTTTTGTTTTTGATAGCGCGCTCTATTTTTTTGATCTGCCTGGTGGTCAAGTGCAAAGTGTCGCTACCACCGGTTATAGCTTCGTTTTTAAATCTGAGTGTAACTGCTTCTCCTCGCCCAAAGGCCCGCGCGAGGTTTACCTTCTGCCCATCTGAAAGTGAAATCTTGTGCGGATAGTAAGTCGTCATCTCTTATATTTCATACAAAAATTATTTCACTTTTAACCCATCACCAGCTCATTACCCACCTGCCTGAGAGCAAATTCGGACTCGTACAAAATTCCTGCATAAATGGTGTAGTCTTGCGCGTTGGCAGCCTCATTGAGCCTGTAGTGAAAAACCATCTGCTTCGGGTCGTTGGTCATGTTATCTTTGTTTTCACGTAGGTCGAAATAAAGTACTGGGTATAAATCCTTGAAGTTGTTGGGCTGAAGCTGAACACCGGTGTTGTAGTCGTTTTTGCGGTACCTGTAGTTCATCAAGTCATTAAGAATGCGCAGTTTGAAGTTTTCGTCGTAGTCCAGCTCTGGATAGTACTGTGAAGAGCCGTACTGCAGCCGGCAGGTCGCTAGCTTGGCTGAATTGTCTCCGTCAATGTTAAAGGTGTCAAAGAAGTAGGGGTTTTGAACCGCGGACTTCTCCTTCCTTGACTGTTGAATGAAAATGAAAACATGTTTGGCATCCTTTATACCAGGATTTATCTGCCACGACCCAAAAGCGTCACGCCGGCTACTGCTGGGTTGGATCATTTCATTAAGGTACGTCCATTTCTGAGGTTTCAAAAAGTTTTCATTTGCGAGCTTCTGTCCTTCGCTGGTAAAACGTAGCAATGGAACCCACAGCTCGAAGTTTCTCACCACTATCCTGCGATTGGTGCCATCGTTTTGCCAAATCAGTTCTGCATCCGATTGTAGCTCAATTTCGAACTCTATTTGCATTGGGGGGAGAAGTTTGTCACTCAGCTCTTCGAAAAATGAGTACCTGTTAAGCGGTATGAGGGTTTCAACTGTGAGACCGGCATGGGCAAGCAAACCTCTTTCTCTGATTCCTTTGTTAGTGGCAGCGACGGCCGTTACATTGCTATCCGTTGTATCCAAATACCAAAACTGATTTTTCGCTGCGCTCCTCGCATAGTCATCTGAAAAATCCAACAAGTTTTTGATAAATATGAGCTTGTGAATGTTGTCTACGTTGTACATGTTTTTGCCCGATGATTTTACCACAAGTTTGTTTATCAGTGAAAATGAGCCGTTAATGGGTGCTGACCTAGCATCTGCTGCAACTTGCGCACCATCCGCGGTTGCCTCGAAAGTGAAATCAGCCCGGAAGTAGGCGTTATACCAGTCATACCAGTTGTCTCGGTCGGTGAGTGTGAATTTATAGTTTGTCTTTACCTGGTGCTGATTGTTTCCCGGGATAGTGATCGGTTTGTCTAACATGATACGAACATACTCTGTTTTTTCCAAATGCCTGTGGCTTCTGAACATCCTACCTTCGCAGTGTGAATCTAATCCTTATATATTTTTTAATTTCTGTTCAGTGTGATTCTAATCCTTATATATCTTTTAAAAAATTATTTTAATTTTCTGCTATCAATTGGTTTACTTTCATCCTTGCAGCCCGACCGGCGTTTAAAATCTGGTTCAACTTTTTTCGTGAATCCTCGCTTAACTGAGTTGCTACCCCGGGGTTTAGCATCTTCTTCAGTTTTTGTTTCGACTCTTTACTAAGTTTCTGTGGTGGGGTTTTTTTACCCTTAGGTTTTACACTTGGGGTCTTTTTACTCTTGGGTTTTACACTTGGGGTCTTTTTACTCTTCGGTTTTACACTTGGAGTAGCAAATGAGTCCCCACTTCGCAAAACCGCTTGTATCTTGTCAGCCGCTTTTTCTTCTGCTTTTTCTGCGGCTTTTTTCAGCATTTGTTTCGAGGCTTCATTTACAGCCTTCTCCAACGTCTTTCGGGTGACTTGCTTTTTGAACCGCTTTCCTATATTCATCAGGGTGTCTCTAACAACCCCCGTACCTTTGTGTCTGTATCTATATGTTCCGTTTGGCGCGTCATAATATCTCGCCCACTCGCTCGGATGATTCATTATTATACTTATGTGTAAATTATTTTCAATTATGAGCTATGTGTATCTTCTTCGATGATGATGCTTAAAGCCACGTCTTGGTCATTCAGATGAGCTTAGGTGTTTCTTCTTCGATGATTATGCTTAAAGCCACGTCTTGGTCATTCAGATCTATAATGTTGTTGCGCCCGTCCGTGATTTTGATATTTATCGCATTGATTCTGTTTTTGTTCACCGGGTGCCACAAAAGACGGCGGGGCTCTTTTGAAAAGGGGTAGCTGACGGAGAGTTCAGCGGTTGAAAAAGAGAACATAACGTCGCCCCCGATGTTGTCCACAGCCCTTGTAATGAGGTCACAATGGATGTAGATCCAGTCGACGCCTCTTGTTATATTTGGTACGCGGTCGCTCCTGTTGTTCTCTCTGTCTATTGTTTTCTTGTCAAAACCCAGCAACGCAGCAAATTCACCTCCACTCAGATCAAGCTCGTAGCCGTCCTCCAACAGAATAACCGCCCGATATGTTGTGGTGTGAAAATACAGCTGGACAATAAACTTGGATTTTTCATCCTTGGGATCCACTCTTCCGATAAGCGACTGGATGGTGGTGTTGAGACCGTCGTAATCATACATTCCATCCGGAATTGTCACGGTTTTCCAGTTCTCTGTTTTTTTCCGCCATTTGAACTTGTTGTTGTTGTACTGTTTCGCGATGTTGTACCACGAATAGGTCATAGATACCAGCTCATTTAACGCCGCCTTGTACTTTTTGACGGGATCTAAAGCGATTGGTGGGTCAAAGTTAATTGTAAAGTCATGTGACTTGCTGTTGGCTTTGTTTTGTTTAGCCAGCTGCGAGTCGAGCAACAGGTTGAAATGAAAATGGGTTGTCATGCTGCTTATATAATATCACTCAAATTTATGTGTTGTCATGTTGCTTATATAATTGTGCTCAAAATTTTGTGGGCTTCTTTTTGTGTTATTTCCTTCAGCTTTACCAGCAACCCCAACATCTGCTGGACCTGTTTTTTCAGCTTCAGTGAAGTGTTGCCCGCCTGTATAGACGCCAAGCTTAAGTGTAGCCTGTCAACCAAAACGTTTGGATCAACACTTCCGCTTCCTTCCATTTCCTCGTCTGAGGGTTCCATCGATTCGAAATACCTTTGGGGGATTTTAACCCCTCTTTTTCTCCTTTCAAGAATTTCGTCTCTCTTTTTTTTTAACACTGCCAATGTGTCGCCGCGAAATTTTGATGTTTTGCTTTTTACAACATAGTTCGGTTTGTTTTTAAATTTTGTTAACAAGCTGTTCAGTGTCTGCAGGTCAACTGACTCTGACCCCTCGATAACCAGTTCTTGTGGTGGTCCCCATTTAGTCTCACTTGTACTTGGTTGCTCTTCTTCCATTTCTTCCATTAATTCTGTTTCTTCCTCTTCAGCTAAAGGTGGCAACGGTGTTGATGTAGGTGATAGTGGTGGTGATGGTGATGGTGTTGGTGTTGGTGATAGAGGTGGAGTTTCCGCATCCGGATTAAAATCTCCGTCGAAGGGGTTGTTTAAATCAAACTCATCCATACCATAGTCTGGAACCTCTTCTTTTGGCTCAGCAGCTGAGTTGCTATCCCCTACTTGGAGTTTGTCAAGCCGCGATGTGATAGGTTTGAACAAATCCTCACCTGATAGCTGGCCAAACCCTTTATTGATTTTGGTATTTTTTATTACCGCGAGGATTTTGTCGTTCTGCTGCTCAACTTCAGCCTTTTCGCTGACAAGTTTTTGCCACTTCTTCATGGACATATTTTTGCCGTATATATAACAGAAAAAAATGAAAATTCCCAATTACGACCCCAGTTTGACTGCAAAAAGTAGTTACAAGCAAGGCCACCCTTGTATGCCAGCAGATACCTTTCGGATGCTTATTTGCGGGCCCAGCAACTCTGGTAAGACAAATATTCTCATGCATATGCTTTACAGGCTGTTGGTCTACGACAAAATTTACCTTTGCGCTAAGAACCTGCATCAAGACAAGTACCAATATTTGATTGATGATTTCGACACACGAGTCAATCCTGTGGCTGAGTATAATGTTATTGAAGCCGCCAACGATGTTATTCCTTTGGAAACGCTGTCCACTGACAATCAAAAGATTGTAATTTTCGATGACATGGTTTGTGAAAGCAACCAAAACGACATTATCGATTATTTTATCAACGGTCGCCACCGCAATTGCAGCGTCATTTATCTTTCTCAAAGCTATTTTAAGGTCCCCAAAAACATCCGAGATAATTGTAGCCACTTTTGCATTTTCAACTTTCTTCCCAGAGAGAATAACCGTATTGCTGATGAATTGGGAATTGACAGAGAGCTGCTTGAAAGGGCTACCGATGCTAAATATTCTTTTTTATACCACGACAAACCAAAAAAACAAACTCTAAAAAATTTTGACGAAAATATATGAAATTTTGACGAAAATATATGAAATTTTGACGAAAATATATAGAGATGGGGTTTCTTAACGGTGCGACGGGTGCAACTCAAACACATGAAGAGTCTACTTCAATCCGAGGGGAAGCCGGTCCTGCTGGTCCAACTGGCGCAACTGGAGCGCGTGGCCCTAAAGGTGAAAAAGGTGATAAGGGAAATACCGGCCCACAAGGTCCTAAAGGAGATAAAGGTGATGCTGGAGAAAAAGGATTAAAAGGTGAAAGAGGTCCACAAGGGCGAACCGGACCTGCCGGACCTGCTGGAGCTACTGGGCCAACCGGACCAACTGGAGCTACAGGACCTTCGGGACCAACTGGAGCAACTGGACCTGCGGGTTCGAGAGGCGCTATTGGACCAAAAGGTGCAAAAGGTGATAAGGGTGATAGTGGGGATGTATCAACCGTTAATATTACTGGAGATATTCTCATGAAAGACCATGCGATAAAGCAACTTGCGAATCCGACGGGTGATCAGGATGCTGTAAATCTTGGTTCAATGAAAAAATATGTGGGCTCAAATTCTATTTCAGCAGGACACTCACATAAAAAGAATGCCTTAGCCTATTTGGAGCGAGGGTCGGGCGTGACAGCTGTAAACAATGTTACTTCTGTTACGTTTGAAGACTTTACATCCAACCTTCACAGTGTGAATAAAAAAGCTTATACTTTCAATCTCGTAAGAACTGGTGTCAATTCTTTCAACTCACGCTTAAAGCTGAATAAAAAACCTCTGCCCGAAGGAGAGTACACTATATGTGTCGAGTTCTTTATCCCGAAAGTTGATAATGATTGGTTTATAAGTGCTTCAACCCCTAACCCGGTTGATACTCTTAATTACCATACCAAGCACTTCAACAGTCACAGCCCGAAATATTCACGCACCATTATTCACACGCGCAAATACAAAGACAATGATAACACAATCTATCTTGATATTTCAAATTCGGGTTATGATGGCTCTTCGCCACTTGAAAAGGCTGCTTTGATTATTTATGGGGTAAAAGGTTATCAAACAGATGTAGACGGAACTGTTTACGATCAGGCTTTCGTTATCGATGACGGCGATTTTACTCTACAAACAGATTTAGATCTAAACGGTTTTTCGTTGAAAAATTATGATCCTCCGGGTTACTCAATAGAAAATGATGAAATAAATTTCGAAAAAGATATTGACATGAATGACAATCTGATAATTGGTGTGAAAAATGGTGACAGAGACACAGCTGCTGTCAACCTCAAACAGGTAACCGATCTTTTAAATGGTCGCTCTTCCGCACTTAACAAACAGATAAATATGAAACTGAATAAAAGCTATTACGAATTAATATTCGAGTACTTTTTTGATTTACTAAACCCTGATTCGTTTGATATGGAAAACAGTTATGGTTCAAATATTAAGTCAGTCGAGGGTAAATTAATGCTGAAAAATAAAGTTTCTTTGCTTGACTTTGACCCGAAAAATGGTTTAAAAATCCCCTATTCTCATATTGAAATAGGTGAAATATTAGATCAAAATGATGACTTTACAATATTCGTGAGTTTTTTACATGATGCTAGTATTACTTCAACTGAAATTGGTTTAGCTTTATCCGGGGTACCAGGCGGGGTTTCACAAGTTTTCATGCCAACGGTCTCAGTAAGATCTGACAGATTTTTAATAGCTTCTGGTTTTTCAGGACCATATTTTGAAGAAACCATCCCTTCAGATTATCGAAATAAACAGCTTTTCTTGTGGTTTTGTAAACAGGGTAGCACTTATAAAATCATCATATGTCATGGCGGTCATATAAATAAAACTATTATACCATCAAATATTTATGCAAATCGTCTCGTAATCAATTTTCAATATAAACTGCAAAGATTAGGATTTTCCAAAAATTTTTATAATCTGTATGAGAAAGAATTCCACAAAATCAGTTTTCTTGAAAGGGGAAATGGAACTTATTTTGAGTAAATAGCGTTAATGGGTGTAGCTCCACACTTTGCTGTTGATTGTTATCCCCTTTTCAAAGCATGGGTCATACTCTGCTGGATCAAATATGTCCGGTCCTAAATACTCTCTCTGCCTTTTTCTTGTGTAACAGAGGCTGCAGAGGTAGTTCCGCCCGCATTCTAGCTCACATTTGTAGCAGTGTAGAATCCACGTGACCTGCTCGTTTTTCAGACAGTAGGGGGCCTCCAAAATCGCTTTATTCACTTCATCCCAGCCCTCCATCTTGCGTTGCCACAGTTTGACTTTTACATACTCCTTGCGGATTTGTTCTCGAAGTTCTGCCGGAAGTGCTTGAATCAGTTCTAATGTGTCCATCTCTTGTTAACCTGTTATTAATTGTGATTAATTGTTGTTTATACTCTTATGACGTGTTTCTTTAAATTGCAGCGCGCCGTCTTCGAAAAAAACTTTATCTATAAAGCTTATTAGCTGTTTGTTTTTGTAGAACTTTTGTTTTTCCATTTCTTTCGCCCATGCTTCCTCCGTGTATGGGATACATTGGTTTAGGCATTTCTTGATCCTCTTTCCATCTGGGAAGATGATGTACTCCCTTTTTTGCTCTTCTTCTACAATCTTTTCCAACGCCTCTTTTAGCTTTTGGTATACCATGTTTGTTGATAACTTCCTGCTGCTTTTCTCCAATTGGTGGCAAAAAAAATATCCCTTCCATATAGGTTCGTAACAATGATTGTGTTGGTCCACATGCTCGTGTTCGCTTTCAAAGACCTTTCTCCCCCCTCGTGGGTAAATGATGTCAAACTTGTTACCGCTCAAGCTGTGGAAGCTATTCTTGATGCTGCTGGCGATTAACTTATCTTCCCCCTAAAACTTTAAAGTTTTCTTTATTATGTACTCCACCTGGTCCGGGCTAAACTCATTTGCCATTATTCTGCGGGTCAGCTGCGGCGTCAGGATTGGTGTTTCGTAAACCGGCTCTCCTGGTCCCGTCAAATCGTACTCTTCCATGTCTGTTAAGTCCACTTCTTCTTGTTCTTCAGGCTGTATAAGTGTGTTCTTTAAATCTTGTGGGCTCATTTTTTTCATGGTTGTGAGCAGCTCGTCTGAAATGTGAATTGGCGGATCTGTAAAGACATCCTTGGTTGTCAGTTTGATTTTGGGTTTTCTGATTTGTTTTTGACTTTGGGAAATAATTCCTTTTCTTCCACGTCCCATTGTTGTTACCTGGCTGCTGCGAATGTCTAAATGGTTGCCCCGCCGCCCTTTGTTTATGCTGTCTTTCCAAGTAGTAATATCGGAGTCCATCAAATACTACCGAGCAGCACCCGCCTTTTGCCTCTTTCCCTAGTACGAAGGGGTTTATCCCCTGAGTACTAGTCCGGAAAGAGGCAAAAATTAGGCGGGTGCGCCCGAGGTGGTATTTGATGGACTCCGATATTACTACTCAACAATATTATTCAAGTTCCACTGAAGGACAGCTACGACAAGCATTCCATAAAAGTCAAATAACGCACTCATAATAACAAGAGAACACCATGACTACCAGATTCATTTGAACAACGTACATCTTGACGGCGGCGACTAATCTGTTAGGTTAAACGTTGTCAACTATTGCTATTTTCATTTTACAGAACGGGACAACTATGATCATGTGCAAGCAAGAAAGGACAGTGTCATTACAAGTCGTTTTAACAGTGCTGTACGCCCTCATTTTCCCCATCGCTCTCCTGGGCAACTCCCTTGTTTTGTATGTGGTCTTCAAGAGACAGAGCATGAGGAGCGTACTCAACCTATTGATCGTCAATATGGCAATTGCAGACCTGTTAGTGACCGTGTTTATTATGCCATACTCTGTCGCTTATCTCTTCGTGGGGCTTGAATGGTTCAGTGGCATTTTTGGCCTTATCCTCTGTAAGACGATCCATTTTTCCCTGACGGCATCCATCGCAGGGTCAGTCATCACGCTTATCGTCATCACAGTGGATCGATTTGTATCCATCGTATTTGTATGGAAAACCTGCCTTAACCTCAGAACCTCCAAAGTCTCGTTGGTTGTTATCTGGCTAATCGCCATTGCCATCATGGGACTCCATCTTGAAGTGTACACGGTCGACCAAGCAATCCCAGGAGATGAACGCTACTTCTGTTATCCCGACTGGCAACGTATGCCGGCCGACTTCAATAAATTCTTCGCCGTTGGAATGTTTTTTATGCTGTATGCGTTTCCTTTAGTTCTCATGGCGATTCTCTACTCCATGATAGTCCACAAGCTGTGGAAAGACAGCTTTGCCGGAAATGCTGCGAGCGCTGGCGATGCGACCATCAACCGTTCCAAGAAACGAGTCGTAAAGATGCTCGTTACAGTAACCGTTGCCTTTGCGGTTTGTTGGTTTCCTCTGCACGCCATACATTACTTCATATACTTTGATTCAGCGACTTTTCAGTGCATGTCAGTCTATATTATATTGATGTCTTTCTGGCTTGGGCACGCCAACAGTGCAATCAATCCAGTGCTTTACGTGATTTTCAACAAGACATTTCGTCGAGCTTTTCTGCAAGCCTTGCACATTAATAATACACCAGCATTATTTCAATTGCAAGAAAACGATCAGATAGAAGATGTTTAATGACTTCAACTCATGTTAAGAACAGTTTCCGCAATGGGAATGCCAATGAAGAAAAACATTCCATTGATCTTCTTTGATTACAAAGAAGTCCAATAGAACTATCTGCCAGTTAAAGGGGCGAAGCTTTTCCTTTATACCAGATTGTGACTGCCACTGGAGTCCCAGAAAAGGCTCTGATAGCCTTGTACGTATCCTTCGTTCTCGGTCTCCAAGGGTATGTTTATATGGAGGTAGGGTAACCCACCTAGAAGGGTTACCCCCTCTCTACTGTTTTACCCGGTTTCAATAAGTATGATAAGTAACTCAGTTGCTATATGTGTTCGTAGAAAACAAGCAAACGAAAACATATTTATGGGATCGTGGATACGTTGCGATGGCAGAGGAAACAGACACGCAGCTTTACAATTATATATTTCATCAGCTGCCATTAATTACTATAATACTCAATCCAATTATTAAATACTCTGTAATTATCCTGCGTTAGAGGAAGTATGGGTGTTTTCGAATTTCATTCAGTAAAGCTAATATCAGTATGAAGAAGTCGTGAAGTTAAAAATACATGTCAAATGACTAGCTTGATTTTTTTTTTTTTTTTTTTTGCATAAAATTGCAGAGGTCGTCACCTCGATGCCTCGAACAAGGACCGGCAGATCCAGACCCCAGCTCACTATTAGCCATAAGGCTGCGGCGCCTCGCATGAGTTGCGTAACAAAGTGCCGGTAAAAATTCGGCGTCTGGGCGGTAAAAATGGTATCTGTCTCTCCATAGTGAATTAATGCACCTAAATTCACGGGCAAACGACGATTTGAGGCTCTATTTACTTTCCTGTTTTCCTACCATATCAAGTCAGACTTGACATCCTAATACCGTAACGACAACGACTGTGTAGACAGAAAGGAATCTTTGGAATTACTGCCAACTTTTCGCAACCAAAACTAGTCAAACTTTTGGAAGAGAAGGATGCCAAAGAAGACTGGGGGACTATTTGAGATTTGCATGTTGACACTTAAACACCTAAAGCAAAAATCATCATTTTATATTAAGTTATAACTGGCCATTTTTGTATAAGAATATATACTACGAATAGTTTACACGCTTCACATTTCATCGCCATAAGTAAAAACTTTTGGAGGTGAAGTGGGGTAAGGGGACGCACTTTTTACCCTTCTCACGCAGCACTCCTGCCCACTCCCACAAACGGCAAAACACCAATCAAAGTAGGGTTAACCAAACTCAGGAAAATTAACTATAAGATTTTGATTTATTGCTTCATGTAGGGACGGATAGGATTTGTATATAATGAGCAGTTATCAGTCCCTTGCAAACTTGGTCATCGGTGGTAAGTTTATTATATGGCAGACCAATTTAAATATTTTTCTCCGTTGTTTGATATCTTGCAGGTGCATGATACTCCATTCAAATCAGCGCGACATATAAATGCCCATAACAACCGCTACTGTATAACTAAAAATATAGTTTTGCCTTAGCTTAATTGTTTTCAAATGGAGTTTTCGTAAAATGTCAATCTATCAGTAGTTATTTCCCCCCATCTTGATCCACCAACGTTTCACGTGACAATAGAAGCAATAACAATTGTCGTTACAGATGTCGTGCTTTGATTTATTTTGATAACCCACTTTGTTGTATTACGTGTTTTGATGCATGTGCCCTAAGACGGCGTGCACAAGTACATACTGTTCTTAAGTTCCCCGAGAGCCAAGCGTAAATTCAAACGCAAATACCATTATCAAAACCCCGAAAATAAGAAAATCATCACGTCACCTGTTCATCCTTAAAATCGGAGGTAAAAGCCAACATCAGAAAAGGAAAGAGCTTTCGAGATTTAGAAAGATTGTCAACTAATGCAACTGACATTTCAGTAACATATCTGATGTGGTCCATTGTATGAAAAAAAAAAGACTAGAATTTGCACTACGGAAACGTTACCTCTCTCGCTTCATGCTAAGATTATGAAAAAGCGCTTTTACTCTCGTTGTTTCTCGTTCAGTTTCAGATATTACGCTCATTTGCTTTAAGCCTTTATCTCATACGGAGCGGTAATTTTTTCTCTTTGTTTTGCCCTTGAGGAAAAACTGTTTAAGTTGACCGACAAAGTAGTCCTTTATGAGATGGCGAAAGAAGATACCGTTAGCATTTTACCATTTTGAAGAACTTGTGCTTTTTACCTGTCTTTTTTAATTTTATAAAAGTGAAAATTTCTGATTTCAAATTGAGCTAAGAAAATCGATCAGCTAATAGCTTTTTTTCTAGGAAATACGAACGCTATAGCAACAAAATTGATGCTGAACGTTTTGGAGTTTTAATTTCCTCGAATAATAGCCGGGGGTGTTAATTATATTATTTCCACTACAAAAGAAGATAATGCTACTAACCAAGGTGAGTGATTAATTCAACGGTTTCTATTTGCAGAAAACAAGAGAATAAAATATATCATTATTGAAACCTTTAGGTCCCCTGTACAGTTTTAAGTTTTACACCATGTTTTCAGTTTCAAACATCTTTGAGAGCTGCAAGTAGATGTAATGTAGGAACTTAACATGCAGGCCAAGAGATGTGGATGACTGTATAGTAAATTAGTAGAAAGCTGTCACGAAACGCCGTGAAAGGTTCACGTTTTTATGCCCAAGGACATATTGCAAAGATAAAATTAAGTGCCTCTGAAGACAATGCATTGACGGCTAAATGTGCAATTCATCAATGAAAAAATCAATAAAAAGTTTTAAATACCAATTTCGTTTCAGGAGCTTCAAAATATAATAACGAAATTCTGTTAAGTATCAGCTTTTCCTCGCGGCGGCTAAGTAACAGCGTTTGTTGTGCACTTTCAGATACGGCTATCATTAACACTGTACTTCCAAATTACCTTTTATAGATTCATAGGAGAAGATCGCATAAAAAAAACAGCGAAATAAAGTCCAATTGTCCTTGAACTCTATCATTTTTAAATATATATATCAGACTTTAACTCTGTGCAGCCATAGGGCGAGTCCGGTCAGTACAAATGACGGCTTTCATATCCAACATTCATTACCGAAATCCAAATGATGAAACGCGTTTTGTCGGAGTTGCAGTTAAGTTGGTCAGCCAGTTAAACCGCTCTCTCAGTGGCGCTGCAACATACAAACGTCGTTTCGGGCGTTATTTGCACTCTGCCGAGTGAGTTAGGTGAAGATATAAATAAAAGGTACTCTATGTAAAAACGCTCAGTGTCTCCAAGGTTACCAACTTTTTCCAGGAACCCATAACGGGGAACGATTTTTTCATGTAACTTAACTTTGCTAATGGAATGAAAATAGAAGGAACTTACCTTTTGGGCCAACCTATGCAACCTCCTTGAAATCCAAATGTTAGCTATGAACGTGCGATCTCAAATTCATACTGCTGTTCTTATCTCAGTTAACTGTCAATCCGTGAGAACGACGAGTCTTGTAGTCTAGGTTTTTTCGATCCTTATCGCGAAGACGAGAAGCGGCACGACTTGCATCCAATTCAAAGTGCGATTTTAAGTTTGTAATAAGGCCTCTTGCCTCATGCACATTTCCGTCAAACTAGCTAATTTTTAAACCCTCAATTCCCAAAATTGCAAAGATGAAAACCATATCCACTTAAAATTGAAGGTATCACAATTTTTAAAATAAATCGCGTAAAAAAATGGGGCTTGGTGGTGAGAGTTAAGCAAGTGGATGACGTAAGCATGCATAAGGCCTATTCCAATAGGGCATTTTGTTTATTATTCTTCGTTTAGGAAATTTATCTTTCACATATCAGTTTCAAAAACCAAAATATAAACACATGCATAAAATAAACCCTAAGAACATTAAAATATTATTGTGGTCCTTATTTTTTTAATCAAGGAATTTGACTATTAAAACATTGCGATAAAGTTGAAAACCGTCTCGGGTTAATTTAAAGAAAAATGCGACGGCGTTTCGACGTTCGCTTAACGTCATTAATATCAAGTCAATAAAATTGTGTACGAAAATAAATATAAAAGAATTCCTAAGAGACACGAATAATATGGTAAAGCAATGATGATGATGCGATAAGTTATTTCCACGCAGAGTCACGTAAAGAGTATGGCAGCAGTAGTCTTTCCGACTATTTAACTCATGGTTCAATTCCCTAAAGAAAACATCTCAAAAATTAAACAATGAAACTCCGATCTTCATCCTTTCAAAGTATAGAATTGTTTGTCTTCCAAAGCAGACTACTGCCAATGATTTTGATCATCGAAGAAAACATCAGCTTGGGTGTTGTGGGCGTTCTGTCACCGTACAGTGATAGTTATAGATGTTGTGGTTCAATTTTATCCTTGGTTCAAATTTTCTTTTCCTTTGTTTTAGGGTATGGTAATGTATGATAATGAGTTTAAAACAAAGAAAAAGAAAATTTGAACCAAGGATAAAATTGAACCACAACATAGACAAGTTTGATGAAAATCAAACAAAAGAAACAAACACGCACAAAAAGCCATGTAAACAATCTCATCAATCTCGTTTGCTCGGCACATCTTTCTTCACAGAGCCGCCTCTAATCGACTCTCTTTTTTACTGGCTACATATTTCCAAATTATATGAATATGAATGTTAGCACGTTTGTTAATAACAATCATAATAAATAAACATCTATATACAAGTTAACTGCTTCAGTTGTGAAAACTGCTGTCACCTAATCATCATCTAAGCTCTGAATAAATGCATGCATTACATCATAAAATACATTAACAAACAGTTAGCGACTACTGTAGTTTAACTCGGATGTTATTTCATAAAGTACACTATACATTGTACATACTTTTAATGTGCTAAAATGCATGATTCCACTTAGCGCCTGGCCTCCCTTCCACTGTTCTACAATTCACCGCATTTACTGAGTAAACAGATAAACTTGCCACTGATAACATCCAGGTTTGGGTACATACGTGTAAAGGCTCAGCAAGACGGCCTTTTTTATCTTTTCGAAGCAACTATTAATTAGCATACACTCTTTTTTGTATTAACCTATCGAAAAAGGAAACCACGGATAGCAATCATTTGCAATAGATGTAATTAAGGAAATTCAGATTTGTGACTATCGATTTGTCATCGATTGGCCGATGCCAATCGATATAACTTAACTATCATCGATTGATATCGATTGATCGATTGATTTCCGATCATCGATTTTCATCGATTGGTCAGGCCGTGAAAAAAATAAATAACGCTCAGCCTCAGCCTCAAAATTAGACGTTCTTATATATAAGAAAAGAGTGTATTATGGTAGACGAGCTTGGTTCAGGCCTCAAGCCATACCAAGTTGCTTATGGCCTTAATGAGCTCCCAAATTAAATTATCGCTAAATCCAATTATTGCAGATTAAACATTGCATGACATGACAATTTTAAAGACAGTACGAGATAAAAGCGTTTTAAGCGCAGTTTTCATTGTTTATCTAGTGTTCATTACAACTACAACGATTACAGAAGCACCTGTTCGGCTGTCATAGCATGATTGTTCTCTTGTAAAATTTCTACCCGTTCTTTTGTTTTCCGCTTTGCAGTCAACGGAACGTGTCCATTCTCACCCCTGTGGGAAGAAGTCCATCGACCTACAATGGCCTGAATAGTTGTCGCTCTTAGCAAGCTTCGAAAATGACGACTAAACATAAACCAAATCCAGGGGTTTATGGCGCAGTTGAAATGTGCCAGCCAAAAAAACAACAAGGGAAGAAAGGCAGGGAGACTGCAGTACGTCTTCACATCAAATGACCGAAGCAAGTGATTAACATGCACCGGGAACCAACAGACTGCAAATATGACAACTATGGCAATAATCATGCGTACAACACGTTGATTCTGCTGCACGATTTTTGTTCGGGTGTTAGTTCCTACAGGAAGTTGGCTTCGTCTGCGAATTCTACACCCAATAATGGCATAACAAACCACCATAAATATAAGTGGAATGGCATAAAGTAGGACGAACTTTGTCATTTCTTCTATCTCCAAGTACTGTAGGTTTTTCTCTGCGTCTTCGCTCCATCTCCTGGTGCAATAATGCCTTCCATCGGGGCCTTTCTCTACTCCAAAAATGTAAAAATATGGGATGCACAATAATCCCGCCGCAACCCATATCACTGCCATAGCGCGTTTGACGCCTTTCTTCGTCAGCGGCCTTATAGTTGCGTGTGCTGCCATGAAGCGGTCCAATCCCATCACGATAACGGTAAGGATGGATGCGGCAACGGAGAACCCCACTGCAAAGTAAGATACCTTACAGGTTATCTGTCCGAAGATCCCCGACACCCAAAGTCGACCAACGGTCAGAAACAAGATAAACACGAGTGAAGCCGAAAAGGCATTCATAATATCTGCAACCGCCATGTTAATTATCAGAAAGTTGAAGGGAAATTTCTTTTTGGATTCTTTATCGCTGAGCCCAACTAGGATTAAGAGAGAATTTCCGACCAGCGAGGAAAGCAAAACCAAGACAAACCCTATGATCACCAGAGTTGTTGTGGTGCTGCTTGGGTTCTCGAATGCACATTTGGCTTCTCCTTGAGAGACGTTCACGGTTGTTGACGAGTTATTTGTTGCATTCATTTCGACCTGTAAAGGTGAAATCAAAAGCAATTTAGTAAGACTAAGCAGAATTACATTTTCCGATTGACAGTTTAATGAACGTTAAGATAAAGATTAAAAAGTAAATAGACTCAACTTGACGATATCCAGCAGAGTTTTCTGCTTCATAAGATCAAAGTACGTATTTACATTTTAATCGCGTGCGTAGGTTGTTGGCGGAGACAGTCTGTCATCATAGTTGCATGGCTTCACATTCAAGTGTTTCCGATTATCCTTTTGCCATTACGTATCGGATAAAACCGCTACAACTCGGGCTCATCCGCAATTTAAAAATATGCTCTTACTATTATTTTTCTAACATCTTAGTTGACTGCTTAACCTGAACTCATTTTACCTTTTTGTAATTATTAACTTGTCCTATTTATTTGATAAAAATGTTTTACGATGATCAATTTAATTGCTCCGTGGCATTATTTCCGTTAAATATTTGTATACCTTGGACATTATTATGAACGGACTGAAACAGCAAGCCATTATGTAGACATTTAAATATCGATTGATTCCGTGGAAGTCTGTTAGTGATAAGGGATTGATTTACATGAGAATGCTCTTGGGCTATATTGATCGTTATTTCCCGTTGTATTGTTACAAAAAGGCCTCCGGCTGAAACCACTTGCTTAGCATAAGTGCATTTGATGTGTAAGCAAAAAACGCTGGCGTGCTTTTGATTTTTTTGATTTTCTTAACCACTGTCGAAAATAAATAGCGTTTTTGTCTGCAACGCAAGTTAGCACCTGAATTTCAACTGAGTCATCAGTCTGCGGGATTCTAAACAATATCATTCTACCGGCCGGGATCTACATTGTGACAAATAACAATTATTAAAAGGTTGTAGTTTCGTGATTTCGTAGATATTTTTAAGTGTTTTTTCTTTGTGTTTTGAGTGTAAACCAGACTATAAACAGGACACAATCTAGCCTAAGCAAGTCAGAGCAAAATGTTTCTTGCTGCTCTTTCTCGCTCACCTGTCACACAATCTGATCCGCTTCGTTAATTAGATAAGCCAACTGAAGACTAAAAGGCACTCCCTCGTTTTTTTTCTTTTTACGCCCGTGTTTGTAAGAGGATGAGATCGAGATTACGAGAGCTTTCCGAAAGCTCGTATGGTGTAATAGTCTAGAGTGAAGCCCAAAGCACGACTCACTAATCCTGACGTCTTCTTGCTCCGATACGAATGCCCCAATTTGATTATCTTTGATAAACATGAATTTATTTTTCACAAGAATGCCCACACGGTATTTGCCTCCAACAATTATTTTAGTTCTAGCTCAGGAAAAATAATAAAAAACGGCATTCAGTAAGTATATCTCTGGCCGAGTCGAAACACCAAACCAACATTTTGATCAATTTCAAACGAATGTGTCGGGTCGACGCGACTACATCACTGTTAATCAGACGGTGCAGGTTCGCAGTTTCAGCCGCATTTCGACTCGGGGCGATGAAATAAAGCTTAAGAACGCTTTACGTTATCTGCTTCTACTTTTTGTTGATTTTCGTTCACATTATAAAAAAATATTATGATAAAAACTGATTGTTTGTTTTTGTGTACAATCAAAGTCAGGAACAATATGACAAACCAAATTAGCGGCTGCGAGTATTCCAGTGCTATTAGGTGAAGTTATTGTATAATTATGGACATAAATCCCAAAGGTTCGCTCTCCAATACTTACAAACGTAGCTATTTGTACAAATAAAATGGATATTCAAGACAGAAAGTATATTATAAATCGAACGTTTAGCGTAACTGACAATTTTACACGGAATGGTTTGAAGATTTTATTAACAATATCTTAGTCGATCATATGCATCACCACTAAACCCAGCACTGATCAAATATGAAATTTGAAAGTAAATTTTGCAGCCCATATCTATCACAACAGAAGATAATCCAAACAAATATATTGTTCGCTGAGAAAAAAGGGTCGTAAAGGGAAAGACAATCAGCTTATCTTAGACAACTTAGTGTCGCAGCTTGAGTATTTCACCTCAGGACATTTATCTTTTCATGATACGGAAAATAGATTTTCAAGAATGTGCTCTTCGCATTAACTGCACTTAGAGTTGAAACTTTGTACTGACCTTGTGCTTTGTCACTGCTTTGTATTAATACACTGACGCTGTGGTAAGTCTACGAATCATGAAAACAACTTCCTATATAAGCGTACCGGTTATTCCAGAAATAACCGCTTCCAAAGGAAAATATGTGCTTTCCAGATTCAATTATCGGCGAACAGCGATGAAAATAATTACGGGAAACAAAAGAGAATCAATTTAGTGTAAACGGTATGCCCACGGATACTAGACGTCACACTAAAACAAACTGTAAATAATTACCTTATATATCTTTGCCATTTCTAGCTTTCTGATTGGTTCACACACTCCGGCTATTTAAATAAGGAGGCTCGCAACGGTTTCCAGCGCTTTCCAGCTCTTTTCGAAAATTTAAGGTGGCCCTGAAACCGCTCCGGAGAAATTTTTTTAACTTTGCAAAAAGTTGCATCTTAACATGCCAATCATTATTCAATAATAAAAAATGGGGGTCACCGGACTCGTTTTTGAGTTATAATCACTTAAAGGGAAAATTACGGGTGTTTTTAACAGGTAAAACTGTTGCTATAGTAACCAGTGACGTCATGAAAAGGACCACAACTTATTCAGCAATGATTGGACATTTGTTTGATATCATTATTGTAGCAGCAACTGATAAAGATTTGTAGTACTGGCCCATCAAAGTTTAAGAGTTTGATACTGCTGGAAACCGTTGTGAGCCCCCTTAACCAACTATGCTGCGAAATCGCGCAGATCATCTCCAGAACTCGGCTTGCGGCCTCATCGGCTAAAATCAGACGATATGTTCCGCAAGATTGTGCACGACTGATTGTTTCATTACTCAACAGATTTTCAACGAAACGCATTTGGCGACTACAAAAACTAAGGACTGTGATCATGAAGCAAGACTTTCGACGAATCCAGGTCTTGGCACACCAGGTATATCGCGGGATATTTGTTATGTACGGATAAATTAACTTCCTGACCATAAATGGGCAGCGTTACTTGCAAATTGTTGAATAATAACATTTTAGAACAATTACGAAGTGAATCGTAAAAAGTGAAAACAAATTAATGAAGTAGTATTTAATAAGAAAATTATTCCATTCCCGCTTGTTGGAGATTGGATGATAGTAACCAACTCAAATTAATGAAGTATTATTAATTAATGAATTAACGAATTATATTTTAATCACGTAGTATTTAATAAGAAAATTGTTCCATCCCAGCTTGTTGGATATGGGACGATAGTTACCAACTCGGCTAGGCACTTCATCTCCATGCCAACGCGCGATCAGCCTTGAAATAAATTCAAAAGTTGTATTTTTCCACTGAACTCTCAGCGCTTTAATAAAGGTTCAACAAAAAATGGAATTCTCCACAATACCTGAGAAAAATGAACATGTCTATAGCGTGTGTGTATATTGTTTGCCTCCACAAGAACGCTCAACAACACGAGTTTATCGAATTTAGTGTTATGCAAATCTTTGAGTTTATTCTTTTGTAACTTTGAAAGGCCATCTTCGCCTTCGCAAACCGCGTCGAATAATTTGATATGTATGTGAATTTTTCAATGATAGCAAGTAAACGTTGGACTGGAAGGGAAACTAACTTTGAAGGTTATTATTCTTTGTAATTGGATCTATTATATATCGGCGAAGCATCTTTTTTATTCCTTTTTTTAATGGTCAACCATTAAAAAGTAGATGAAAAAATACGGCTCGATCGGTCCGCGCCTGAATTGTCGGCAAACGGTACTCAGATCTTCAATTTGTTTGGTTGGCCGTTTACCGGCGAATTTTGGCACATTGTATGATTTAGGAGATCGAACTTCATTAAGGCGATAGTCTGTAAGGCGTGATCTGTTGGCTCAGTAAACTTTCGAAGCTTATTTCTTAACATTAATTTAACATAATTAAGCTGTGAATTTTATACGAAATGAGAATTGAACAAGAGACATTTTGAAATACAGTTAATAATGGAGTCAAATGGCTTTAACTTACAACCTTTACTTATACAGAAGGCCGAACTTTAACACAAAGGTGTTGCGGTTTTCTTCTGCCAAATGACAATAATTATATATTTATCGTACAATCACGAAATTTCACCCAATGACTAAGGTTTTTACTGCTTTGTTTCTTACGTTCATTCGCTATTCCCATCCACGAAACGTTTGACGCTAAAAGCAGATCTAAGAAGTATCCGCCGACACACGTTTCAAGACCAGCATCTGCTTTTGTATCGTTCGGCCAATTCGCGTTTACAAAAGTCATTCATTTTGTACTAAACTGAATGCATTCTTATTGGATTTACGTTTTCGGCAAAGCGAAATGTTCTCAACACGTAATTCTTGGTTCTATAAGCTTTAAAATGGTATAAAGTTTTATGCACTTTTCTAAAAGTAAGCGCCTATGAGCGAAGTTCAGTTCGCGCAATAGAGAAGCGAGCCTCATATGTGCCTTTTCCTAATGAAATTTGTGACTTTCGATAAAACTCTGTCACTTCTAGTCAACACATTTAAAAAAACAAACAACCTGCTCTAAAGAAAATATCCAAGGATTAAAATTTGCCGTTGATTGGAAGGAAAAGTAAATCTGTCAAAATGTTTAAAGAGAGACATAGACGACAAAATGAAAAACATTATTTTAAATGCCAGGTTATATCTCTAGCGATTTTACTTTAGTATTTTAATCTCCGGCAAGGATCCGTTTATTTTAAACGTATGTCGTCGCCATTTGCTAAAAATCTTTCTGATCATAATACTGTCTAAAATTCTGCCTCTGGCTAAAATTAACTGCTGTTGCGTTTTTATTCTTTTCACTCGATGCAGGGCGGTGTAATCACGATTCGCCATTTGAATACGCAACATGTCTACAACACTTTTGGAAATACTACTCTTTAACATACGGGTTTTTTTGTAAGCGCGTTGAGATTTTTAACGCGCCAAAACGACTTTATTTAAATGAAATTTACGTACCTACTTATTATGCGCCTTTGAAAGTATAGTTTTGCTAATGCCAATAAAACGAAAAGGAAACAAACGACCCTTTGTGCATTTTCTAGCAGTACTGATTTGGTCATAGCCCACTATCGAATCGAGATCCATGCTTTCTTTTAAATTATTACCAGCTGCCTCTGCTTCTGCCAACAGTTCAGGAATAAACTGCCATATTTTTTATAGATTAAAAGGTTAGCAGAAACATAGCTAATTACTGCAAAAACTGAGAATCTTCATATTTACAGTACACACTTAATTTACAGCATCGCTGACCTAGAAGGTTATTCAGAGAAAAAGAAACAATAAAGAGCAAAGGCAAGGATGTAAATGTTTACAAATTCACCTTACGACGGCAATTTCTACACCACACTGGTTGTCCTGAAAGAAGGGCTCGCTCACAGCGTCAATTAAAATTAAACGCCAAACTCGAAACTCAAATTTATTAGAATTTCTAAACCTGATATTTTTGGAAGTGGTCCGACCCAATTAAAAATTATTGAATTTCATTAAAAGCTTTTCTAATAATTCAAAATTTGAAGGACCAAAGAACCGCCATCAAACGCATCTTACTTCCCGACCAATAATTTTTTTTTTGAAAATTTGAGAATATTGTTTCTCGAGGCTTGTCATCTGTTGCTAAGCCTTCAGTCATTTATCTAAAGCTTTGTTTATATACTTGGTGGTGCCATTAGTGAGGAAATTCGTTTATCTTGTTCGATTGTTTTCCGTCCACTTTAGAGCATCCGGTCAACTGCTATACTTAGCTAGAAAATAAAGTGAGAATATTAACGCTGGCCAATGATCATTTCACGTATTCATTTGTTTAAAACTTGGAAATGCGAGCAAAAATGCGACATGTTCTAGTTTGTTCGGATTCATTACGAATCTTCCTTTTCACCGCAAATAGAAGAAAGGAAGACCGACATTCGTGATACTAATGTTTCAATTTGCCGATTCAATGCAGTTGAAAAGAGTGAAGATGCTACGGCATTGGTTATTTTAGCCGGAGGCGGACAAAAAGAGACAGTGTGGTGATAAAAAAAAGATATTAAGCAAATGGCGACAATATACATGTAAATTAAAAACATACTGATCCTTGACAATGCATACGATCATTGCTTGAAAGTAAAATCGCTGAAAAGTTCATACTTGCAGTAATTATAATTTCAAATCTTCGCCACTACTTTAAAAAATTTGACAGATAGATTCATTTAAACTTCCTTCCAATCAACGTGAAATTTAAACTCTTGGATACTTCCTTCCAGCAGGTGTCCGGCGTATGCAAAAAAGGTATTTTGTCCATTAGCCCAAAAACGAATTACAATAGCTTTGAAAAATATCGCCTAAAACAATTTGGTACTTGGTAAAATATTTTTGTATTAGGCCATACATGAATTTAGCTCTTTCTTGCCATGCCTTGCTTGATCATGAAGTGCTTTTCGTTCGTAATACTATTAAAAACGGCTGTCTCTTTTACCTTCGATCAAACTAATGCGGTTATTTGGCAACTTCAATATAAATGGACTGTAAATGTTATATTTAGCTCAGTGATAGAGAACTGCGTAAACAATTACAACCAAAATACGTATTAACCTACCTTGGGTAAATCGATCTACCGAACTCTTTTTTTCTCGATGCTTTGTTGGGGCCGCACTGTTGTGTACTTTGACGGGGCACCCGTTATAAACCTTGCTCTCTTTTACGCATGTCCTTCTCATTTGCATTACAAAAAGTTCAATATAAGCAATTGAATATAGAAGCTTTGAAAAGGAGCTGCGAAGTTATCGATGCTTTTCTGGACTCCTTACCAAGTTAAGCTCGAAAACACTACAAATTAACTGAGAAATAATTAACCCAAAATAAAATTAACAAACGAAGGGTATCGTAGCAACGTGTAACTATTTGCTCTGACAGAGTTTTTATCTGGATTGTAATTTGTGCCAGACAGTGCCTCGCTTTAATTAATCGATGATTCGGTAGTATTGAAACTTACAGTTATAAGTTTGCCTCTGCTCGCGTGGCCTAAACTGTTCTCTCGACACAGAGCCTTTTTATTGAATTTTCAATCGCAGGTGCGCTCCTTGTAAATAATCCATCAGTTTATTTAATTTTCCTTGTAGTCCAGTCTTTTGTTGAATAAACAATAGCTTTATCTAATATTAACCTCATGTTGATTTTGTTTTGACCATTTATTCTTTATTCATCCACATTCTCGCACCTCGAGCCTTCGGTCCTTACTGTGCAAGCTTTACGAAACGAGCGACTCTCGAACATTCCGTTGTAGGATCGATTTTGATTGGTTATAAAAACCGAATAAAAATGGCCGGAAGTACAAAAAGAAGCCATTTTTGAAGGCTGGGCATGCGCAGTTCAACCGGAAGTCCGATATTTTCGGACTTCAAATCGGACCTTTCCAGGGTCGCTCGTTACGTGACCGCTTGTCAAAGATCCTGGGTACCAGGATGATTCATCCATCAATTCATCCACGCATACGCTGATGGATGACGGACGGATACATGCATGGACGCATTGTCGACTCTAGAGCCTTTGGTGTTTTGGCTCCACAGAAAGGCTCTGGGAAACTAAAATCTGGCTATGATGACTTTATAGCGCATGCTCTACTGCTCTCATACCAAACGATGGGTATTTAAAAATTTGGAAGACAAACAGGGCTAGGACACTAAAAAAGAACAAACACGAAACTCTGCCAAATGTAATTGACTGACAGTATCTTAAAGAAAAGCGCGCAAATTTTAGTTAAAAATACTACAAATGCCGTATTTTTTGCCTCGAATAACGCACAATTGACACAATCACAGAGGGCCGATACAAGCGGTGTGACTGTTTGTATGTTAGAAATATAAAGAAATGTATGAGAATTTCGAAAGGGTCTTACCATGGTAAAATATTGCGAGTTATGTGTACATGTTAGCTCAAAATAAACGTAAATCTACCTCGATTGTTTTATTTCATCATTTCTGTGACTCTTAATGGCCAATTTGAGCGATTTTAAAGGGTTTTGCGTTGCCTGTTATTACATGTTGTAAGTAACGTGTAATATATAGAGAATAATACATGGGAGCGCGGAGATATGAAATTTATCTTCGAGTGTTCAACTCGATATCTCACGAGTGACCGCAGCGAACGAGTGAGATATCGAGATTGAACACGAGAAGATCAATTTCATATCTCCAAGCTCCCATATATTATTCTATTTATTATATAAATTTAGCTCAATTCTTTCAAAAGGTGAATATTCCAAAGGTCATATCAGGACACATGTGTTTGATACGATATCAGAACACATGTGTTCTGTTATGACATTTCTCAGTGGCCAAAACCCCTATAACACACTGTAGCTTATATAATAAAATACTTTACTATGATAAGACCCTTTCGAAATTGTAATACATTTCTCCAAATTTTTCTAGCATACAAACAGTCACACCGTTTGTATGGGTTCCCTGTGGTGCCACTCTAATGAAGTACGATACTGAACTTGGCTTCATTTCGTATCGATGATATCAAAAATACACAAAACTTTAAGCGTAATCAGCATAATGCTTGATATTATATTCAAAACTATCCAATTATTATTTGCTGAGTAAGATTATAAATTAAGATAACTGCAACACTAATAAATGACGTTGCAAGTCTCAGAAAAGAAATAAATACCGCTCTTTTATAAAAAAAAAGGCGAAACATCATCAAAGTTTTTTTTCAGATCAGCAGCTTAACTGGTGCGACTTAGCAATTAAATATAGTACTTCCTGTGCTATACGGGGAAGATGTTTGCTTTAAAGACAAGGTACACGTTTAAACCAAATAAAACGCACAAAAGACATGTAGCTAATTATGACAGCATAAATTAGACGTGATTTATCAATAAGAACCCAAGGCACGTCGCTTTCTTTTGAAATTACTTCAAAAGTTTCTTTTTAATCCATGTGTGTCATATTTCATATTTTCAAAAGTTAACCATGTCTTGCACATTTGAAGAAAAAATAAAGGTTTTGCTGTTGCAGTTCGGGCTTTTTTTACCAGACATTCGCAATTATTCAAATTAAAAAAAAAAAGTAAATGGATGTCACACCAAACAAAAATGAGAACGTGTCAGCTGCAGAAAATATGATTCGTCAATGTCCACTTTACGTTAATCAACACTTCTTCTTTTGTACACAAATCAAATCTAATATTATTGTTTTTTAAATAGTAAGATGGAGAATGGCTGCACTTGGCACTTGGAAGGATAAATATTTTAACAGTTGATTTCTTTAACGCTTTCTATAAGCATGACGTCCACAATTCCACCAATCAAACTAAGCTTAAGGTGACAATAATCTTTTTTAATCTGGGTTATTATGAAGAGAAAAGGAAGATGGATGGCCAGAAAATTTTGAAGCAATTATTCCTAGCGTTTTATTATATTTTAATTTTGGTGAGTGATCCTTCAATACATGATGAGATATCTTTGAATAGCAAAAAGGGAAACAATTAACGCATTGCTTAAGAAATGTATTTTCTTGTACAGGTTAACGTTGGCGTTAGTACGATGACATTTCATTCAGGTAGGTTACTGAAACGTAAAGAGCTCAATTCGGTTCCAACTTAATGTGCACTCGTGAAATAAGACTTTTATGGCCTCAAATACCTTCTTCTGGTATGAATAGGATAAGAATTAATGCTGAAATAAAAGTTGTTGCATGCGGCATAATTTCCCCATTTAATTTGTTCGCCCAGAATTGAAAACTAAAGGTAGGTTATTAAAACGTAATGAATTCAATTCGGTTCCAACTTTATGTGCACTCGTGAAACAAGACTTTCATGGCCTTGAATACTTTCTTCTGATATGACTAGTCCTTCATTGGACGGGTTACATCTTTAATTATTTCAATCGGCGTTTTTAATTGACAGACAAGACACCGAATAAGACTTGGCACATCTTATTTTCATTTTAATAAACACTATTCGTTCACATAGAACTTATGGCCTTCGAGATACGACTTTACAACAAAATTGAATGCTCCAATACAATTTCGATGCAACCAAGTTAACCGGGTTGTTTCCGCAAGGACAGTGTAATTACTTATCTCATGGTTTTCGGTAACGATGGCGCTGTGTTCTTACCTAAAATCCTCAAGGTTAGTTCCTCTTGGGAACTGTTATAAATTTGAGAAACTGTTGAGTCGCAAGAAGTAAATCAAACAGGCGAAAGAATTTCGTGTTATGCAGGTGCTTCTACGTATAAAATTAGCCACATATCTTCTATTTCATTTCGTACCTGCCCATTGAAAACCAGAGGCCAGGCATACACTGCGCGGAATTAAGAGCTCCAGACAGTCAGGAGCATTTCCGTAAAAATCGAGTTTTGATCGTGTAGTATCTCTTGTTCAGATAAATTTATCACGAAATTCCTTGGTTCCACAAATGTGAAAAAAATCAAGTTTTTCAAAAAAGGAAGAAGCCATTTGCATGAAGAAATGATTGGTTTAGCACTGGGTAGCAACGTCGGGTTTGCCTACCGACTGTTTCAGAAATGTCAGTCTGGGGAGCCAGATAAGTTTTAAGTAAATATGAAGAGTTATACAATTTCGTGTTATCCGATAAAGGACCCCGACAGATGTCACTTCAACTTGTCAGTGTCGCTACTCTGGAAATGTTCTTCATAAAAAAAGTTAAATCATAGGTTCATGCAGTCGATACTCAGAGGAAGAATTTTTTTTTTTGAAAAGCGGGGTTCCTTTTTTATAAATCAGTGTGGGTCAGTGTGGCTGGAAATGGTTTTGATGAACGGCCCAGCTCGTCAACGTTTTAGTCGATTGATACCTTCTTTTGTGACGGCTGACGGCAACACTTCTTGTTTGACGGTTGATGACAGAAGTATCAATTGTTGACAGCTTAACTTTCCGTTTGAAGCTACCATGATCTACATCATAGGATGGCACATTATAGAAAACTTATTACAAGTACGTAGTACGCCTTGATTTCAATCTTACAAAAGCAAAAGACGCTGGTAATCACAGCAGTTACGGCTGTGGTGGGAAAACTGAAAAAGCCATGGGTGTCATTAGTCGGCTTTTGTTCTTCTCTCCGTATTTTTATCCCAGTGTATAATGACTTGTTATTTTTCCCCAATACAGCTGTTCAAGATAATGTTTGGTACAACTTCTACAGCAGAAACATCACCTCCTGGACTGGTGGTCAGAAGCAATGCGAATATGATGGAGGACAACTTGTCACCTTGGAAACCGAAAGGAAGTGGCAGTTTGTGAATGAAGAAATCCAAAAACTTTCCAATCCAGCCAAAAATGAGTGGTTCATCGGCTTAAAAGCAGGATACTGGAAAAGACAAAACTGGCAATGGATCACTGGAGAACCGCTGACCAATCCACATTGGCAAAGGAACGAACCTTCAGGTGATGGGCAATGCGTGATTATTGCTAAGGAATACCCTTCAGGAACATACGGGAACTATAATGACCTGAGCTGCCAGTCTTTGAAAGGATTCATTTGTGAAGTAAACGAAACCACAGGTAACAACAGTAATGCGAGACATGGCTCCAGTCACCATTTTAAAATAATATAAGCATAAGACACGATGTACTGCTAAATGTCGCTTGATCAAAGAAAAATAACTTACATGGAAATACGTCAACACCAATGTTTCGTATTACTCAATTATTACATCAATACAGTTTTCCCTTATGTTACGATTCGTTACGAAATCATGAAGTAACTAAAGTAAAATCGTTGCATAAAATTAACGCGTATAATTTCTTACTTAACTCTGAGTGAATTCCTTTTATGTTTCTCTGTTAATGGTCATCATATCCAACAATCGGGTTCTTAATGGATAATCGAGCGAGAATACTGGGCTCCAGGAATACTGGACAGTCTCGGCAAGGAAAGTAGCTTAGGGGAGAGGGAGAGTAATGATTGAGCAAGATTGATTGAGTAAATAAAAATTCTAGTCAGTAGACCTGAATTATTTTCGTTAAACTACGAGTGAACTAAAGGTTACCATAGCTTTTCACTAACAAAGGAAGCTGTTCATGCTCATTATCGTGCTACAAGCTCCAAACATCATAGATGAACTTATCCTGTTTTGTAAATTAGTAAATTCAGAGGCAAATGATGTTTTTTTTTATGGCCAGAGACTACACTAGGGGCTTCTCCATAGATCACGCAAACCTGAATGAAACAAGAGAAAAAGTCCTTTTGAAGCATATTGATCCTTTTTGGTGCAGACCTAACCGTGAACAACATTTATTTCCCTAGGAATCACAGGAAACGAATTGTGATTCGAGTTGAAATACAACACTTCATAGATAACAGTCTTCTTTCCTTGTCCGATAATGCTTTAGCTTACATTTAAAATTATCAGATTACAAGAAGAAAACGAAATGATCAAATCAACATGTTACGGAACCATGATCATATATGAAATATATTTATAAATAATAAAATGTATTTACCAAAGCTCCTGCTGTAATCAGAAACGATCTGAATCACAGTCTACTCATCGGATAATACCTTGTGTTCTATTAACATAACACATAAACGAGCTGTCATCAAAACAATACAGGGAATTTAAATGTATTACTTCAATATTTAGAATGAATGGTGTAACTATGGCTTGAAAGAATATTGGCGATAGGCTCCATTAACCACTTGAAGAAAAATATGAATCAATTTAAATTTAGCCGAAGATTTTTGATGAATTTGATATTAAAAAAGAAACTAAGCGAACCACCTGAACATGATAAATGCATGAGCACGGATTTTCGGTAATATTTGCTGCATCCGTGAAACGAGGTGATGAAAACGACGTAATTTTAGATTTTGCTGCATCATTCTAATGAACAATCGTGCTTACTATACAAATGGGGATCAGATAGATATATGTTTAACGCGCTGCATTTAAGATCCGAAAACTTTCAGCACACCTCAAGATAAAGTGATTAAAGGATGAATATTTATCGCGTTTGTGGGTAAATACAGTAATCCAACAAGGTGACGTTCTACGTTCGTAATTTCCGAGTTCCATCTTAATACTTAATTTTGTTTCGATTCTATTTATTCAAAGCTGTCGACCACAGTTATTGCATTCCGTGCCTGAAAATTGCCTTTTATATTCTTTATTTTTGTGAAGAAATGTACGTATAGCCACTTTTGACGCAACGATTTAAGGGGAAAGCAAGAAGTCTTTTGTCCAACATTTCTGTCATTCAATATCAACAGACACTAGTCAAATCAGCTTTATTTATTTTTTCTACAGCTTCACTGGTGATTTCGCGCTTAAATACAATGAAGATGACGTAAGGTCTTTTTCTGCACACCCAATATCGTGTGGAATCCATCATTGGTTCCGTAGGCAAGTTCGTAAAAGGTTTTAGATGAACTTTCTAATAGTGAAAGAACTTAAAGGTTGTAATAGCATCGCAGTTTAGAAGAAACAAATCAACATAAATCAACATACGACAAGAGAGCTGTAATAGGCAGTTCATTAGCACAATACTTGCTCCGCTGATGAAATCTCAACACCTTGTCACATCTTTGTAAGCGGATTGGCTGATTGCTAGATTGACAAACACTTATAACAAATATCTGGCAGATTGACAGGCAGATGGCAGCGCAAGGCAAAGAAGAACGAAGTCTTCCTATTGCAAACGAAAAACCACCACACAATTGCGAATCGTGAAGCAGCTATAAACAAAATGAATGGGTTCAATCTAGGAAAATCCCAGTAGCTCTAAGCGGTAACATGAGAAGTCGCACTCTCGCATTCGCTCTTGTGCTGCAGGTTGGTAGATGATATATAAACGGCTGCTTAAAATTGTACGAAGAAAATATTGGTCTTGTGAAACCCAGTTGACCTTTTTTGTAATTTTTAATAGGCAATTTTGTCCTTCTTCCCTTCTGTAAAAGGTAAGTGCCATTTTACGTATTTAAGGTACACTGTCTCCTGAACTAGCTTTTTATTTCGCTTTCATTAGCCTTCTATTGTAAATGTTCTAAATTCATCAATCTCTCTTTTTCTTGCGTATTTTCTCCAATATCGGTATCTTTCTCCACTATGAATTTTAAACAAAGGCAGCTGATGAAGATAGCAGATGAGGAAAAACGAGAAGCAGAAGTTAAATGCGAATTTATCGAAATTGCGAAGTGCCTTGAGTATAATGCCAAAAAAAAAATGTGATCTCGGCTCTGCTCGATGAGGTACAATTTTGGTAATAAACGAAGTTTTAACGGATTGCATATTACGAAAGGATCAACGGATTTTCGTATCGCTCTGCTTTTTAATTCTTTATTGTTGAAGAATCAACTTTTTTGTGTGTGCATATATTGAGTTAAGACAGTAACAAATAAAAATTTATTCCCCTTAAAAGGAATCGTCAAGAATTGTCCGTTTTGCTAGTTTCTAGACAGACTTGAGGGTTTTTAATTACTACACTGAAAAAGAAAATTAGAATCGGAAGCGTAGTTTGATAGCCATTTCAATTTGCCATAAATTGGTTATGGCACAAATCTTGTAAATCATTTAAGCCACGCAAAAATCCAACATTAATCTCTGTTTATGGAACTGAGTTGAACCGAAATCTGAAGCGAAGTTCCTCATATCAAGTCGTTACTTTTTACTCGCCTAAGGGCCCGTTTAAAGAAAGAAAAGGACTACAATACTCGATTTCAAAAAAGTAATTAAAGAAACTTTGTTAATGGCTTTTCCAATCTGGCAGTTTGAAACGTCATTTCACCGGAATCTTCTAACATTGCCTGTCGCATGAATGCAAACATGTCAAGCTTAGCGGTGCAACAGTAATTAGGATTACACTATTAAAACTAACCTTGGAAATTGAAATTCAGGTATTGCCTTCCTTACGTTTCAATTCTAACTTCAAAACAAGATGTAATTTCGCAATTTTCTTGAGACACTGTGGCAGACTAAGCACGTAGTTTATTCAGTTTAGATTTTCGCAGGACAGAGGTGCCAAACTTTACAGTGGTCCGTGACTAAAAAAAAAAAGATTTATTAAAACAAGCGGCAAAGTCTTAATTAATTAATTTCTTAATGATTTCTTAGATTTTTTAAATTGAATAATAAGTATTCCTTTTTTTCCATTTTGAAAGACCGATTTTAATTAAGTAGATGCCTATTTATTCTATTCATCTCACGTTCAATTTCCTTTTTAAATGAGTGAGTAAAATCTATTTTACACTAATACAATTTTTTGTTAAAATACAACTTGGAAGTTAGACATGCGCGGATAAATGATAATCGGGCGAAAAGACTCAACAAAATACTCTTGATATCTACTGGCAAATGATATGCAAAAATGATTGCTTTTTTGGTTTATTTTCTTTATTACAACATAACACAAGAATTACAATTACTATCTATCGTTACAATGGGCCTAAGTTTTTTCATATATTAAGTTCCTGTTAAACAGGAGCTTGTTATTAAACACCACTTTTTGGGATACATTAATATTTAGAGAAAAAATATTTGCTCTATCCGTTTGCTTGTTTGCTTGTTTAATTTAATTTCTTTCCTTGCAACTGGCTTTTTAGACAAAAAGATCACTAGTTTTGTGCTTTGCATTACGTCGCCAATCCTGCATCATAAACTTTTATTTAATTCATGAAGTTACTTTGTGTGTTGGTGTGTTAATTATATTCATTTAACACTAATCAGTTTGTTAGCAACGGTTGCCACTACATGCAGAATGAAATGAATAAAATAAAGCAGGTGCGAGCGTATGCATGAGTTCGAAATTTTAGAGAGTAGGCTTACAATTTTAACACCACTTTTTCAGTGCCTTGCGGTCCCTCCATCGGCACATTCCATAAAATCTACTTATTGTTTTCCTGACGATTATAACAAGCAAAATCATGCGTAGGGAAGAGAAAGAACAAATGGCTAACACAAGTACAAGCACAGCTTACCGATGAGTTGGGTTTGCAGTAAACGGGTGTTCATGTATCATACTTTGATTCATCGTGATACTGGTTATTAAACCCGACACCGTTACAACATCAAGGTTGGCTTAAGATTGAAGAAAAAAAACACAAAAATCCAGGTAGAAAGGATTGACGGCTAACGATGGTAAAGATGAAAATGGATTCCAGTTTAGATGAATTTAGAAAAAGCGAGGCAAATGTTTGAAAAGTTTGAAATTCGCAGATGTCTCTCTGGAAGATTTTGTAAGATTCGTTGAAACCCCGATAGAGTGTTACAGACTTCAGTAAGCCGTCTGATGACAGCATGGTTAATACAAGCGATGCAAACACCAGCGCAAATGCAAAGAAAAACACGTGCGACTGAACGAGCACAACGCAAACGAAACGCAAGCGCAAGGAATGGTAGTCTCCCCGCAGCCGTTTTCAGTGTCGTCACGTAACGCTCCTCCGGAGGAGCGTTGCGTGACGACACCAAAAACGGCTGCGAGGGAGACTGACTAAAGGAAAATGAGGTTTGTCCATTTTCTTCAGTGTACCTGGCTTGCGCTTGCATTTGCGCTTGCTTCACGTGTGAACCTTGCCAACGCGAATGCGCAAACGCAAGCGAAGCGTGACTCGTCCGCCATCTTAAAAAAGACTTCAACTGCATACTGCCCCTTACGTTCCTTGCGTTTGCGTTCTACGCGTGAACGTCGCTTGCAACTGTTAGCACGGATTGATGCACATTCATAACGGGATATCACTTTTGCTCTTTCCTTTAGGAACTGGCAACGTGTTCAATGAGCAGTGGTCAGGTATTAACGGCAAGAAAATCGAAGAACTCACTTCGGATCTTCGCTTCCCAAACAATCCAAATAAAAGTGAATACATTCCACATTTCAAGAAAAACACAGTTAATCATGAGAACTATGGAAATCGATTCCGCTCTTACTTACTCGCCCGGGAGACTGGCAACTACACTTTTTATACGTTCTGTGATGACAGCTGTTGGTTGTTTCTGAGCAGTGACATCAATCCTAGAAATAAACGGCGGATTATTGATCAGAATAAACACGTTCCTCGCGTAAACGAAAGCAACTGCTGCAGGTAAGCTAACGCTGTTTTTTTGTTTACTTTCGTTCTCTTCGCAAGATACAGAGGTACCCCCAAAAATAGAAATTTACACCATCAATTAAAATCATAATCTCTAAAAATTTGGTTACATCCATTTGCCTTTCAATATTGAAAGCAACTGGTAACGATAGTTTAACTGAACCGCGATAACTGGTAGCGATGGTTAAACTGAACGTGCACAACTATCGTCTTCCTGAGGTGGCATTTGATTGTCTTGAACAAATGTTGCTTTGAATGGTGTGTGTGCCAAATAAAAGCACACAACGTTACAAGGAATACCAACAAGTCAAAAAATTATTGAAAACGAAACTGACATGTAAATCTGCACACAAAAGATATATCTGAAACTTAATAATGCTTAAACTGAAGTTACTTTCATGGTATAAATTTAAAATGTCACTTCCAGGGTTCGGGTGCTTTATCACGAAAATAGAATATCCATTGTGTGGAACGCATTTCTGCCAATAAGTTTCTCAATTTCTAGGCGTTAGCAAACACGAATTTAGCCGTTGTCCCTGTTATTTGATGGTCGTTGGTAGGAGAAACCTGTTTGTCTGACCTTATTTAATATCCGCAGGTATGCATAACCGATAAATTAAATTAAATTTATAAATTTAATTCTCTTCCACGTATATGACAGGCCCTTTCTTGAAAAGATTCTCCTTCACCTTACGAGATGAACGAACCTTGTTAATAAAATCTGATTTAACATTGCTTTTCTTTGATTCTATTCGCAGCGATTCCACATTAAAAGATTTCCAGATTTCTTCTCCACAAGAATTAGAGGAGGCAAGTCTTTATTATATAGAAGTTTTGTTCAAACAAGGTGAAGGTTTTGCTCGAATGTACGTTGCTATGAGAACGCCAAACGGTGAGATGACAATGCCAATTGGTAGCAGCCACTTGGTGAAAAATTTAACCAGGCATGGTGAGTACCACTTTGAGTAAAAATTTAATTCCCTAAAAAATTATCTGTTTTGTTAGAACGAAAGAAAAAAAATTCTTAAAAAATAATGTTAATGTACAAGAGCTCCCTAACAATGTTTAGCAGAAGCTGCAAAACGATGCGGTACTGAAGTGGTCTACCGTATTCAAATACACAGAGGTGAATAATCCTTTTAGCATATATCAACCAGTAAATAATAACCAGTAAATACATAAAAGATTTTTGTAAACGTTGAAGCAAGAAATAGTATCCAGAGTCGTAGCAACCCTTTTTAGATTTCAATGCGCACTAGTATTCAAAACATAGAAGAAAAACTGAGTTTAAAAAATCAATCATGTTTCGGATTTATAGTGGCGCAATACGTTTTGTGGGAGGGGCGGTGGCCTAATTGTTAGTGCGCTGGACTCTGGATCGGGCGGTCCGGGTTCGAGCCCTGGCCGGGGCACTGCGTTGTGTTTTTGGGCAAGGTACTCTACTCTCATAGTGCCTCTCTCCACCCAGGTGTATAAATGGGTAACGGCGAATTTACTGCTGGGGGCAACCCTGCGATGAACTAGCATCCCATCCAGTGGGGAGTAGCAATACTCCTAGTCGCTTCATGCTACGGAAACCGGCCTGATGGGCCCCTAGCCTCGTATGCAGACTTAACCTAATACGTTTCTTTGACGTTTCCATTCTAACCCTATAAAAATGTGGCCACTACCAACGAACTTTATGGTTATGCTTGCCCTCAGATATTCCTGGTGTGGATTGCAAAACGGAAGGAGATCCCAATTATCCAGACTACGTCAACTGCAAAGAATTTTCGAATTCGCAAAAGGTATGAAATTCCTGGCATGTACCTCCCCCCCCCCCCCGGGGGGGTACTCCCATATATGGGCTATATAGGAATGTGCCGCGGGATAGGGTATGTTTTTTGAGGTTCTCGGTCTCCTTAGATAGGGTCAGGGTTTGAGAACCTTCGCGGCACACCCCTATCCTAAATTTAGGGGAGTACCCCCCCCCCCCCCCCCCCCCCGGTGTACCTCTTCGGTGAAATTCATTGGTATTCCTTGCAGGTAATAACCACCATCATATCCAATATCTATTGCTTTGTAGATCGATCTTGCTTTATCGATACTGAGAGATTTGCAGTCTCTGGTTGACAACGCTGTAAACCCCACAGCTGAATTTCTCCGTAACATAATGAAGGTAAGATAACGCTTCTTTTTTCACTTTCAGAGAACTTTCAAAAACTCATTAATAGCGCATAAAGAAAATACAAAAGAAGTTAATGTTGAATGAGTGTTTTTATATCTGACTAAGACGCGGCTAACCTTTACGTCCAAATTTCTAGGCCAAACTAACTCCAAATCTAGATATTAGTGCAAGAATGAGTTGTTGATCTACATCAGGAGATTTTGAAGCCGTTCGATAAATTCTCAGTTCGTGTTTTATCAATTCTAAAACACTCAGTTGTGCCTCGTGTTTTAAACTTGATAAAACACTGCTGCTCATTTATTGAACATTACGTAAATTTCAGACTCTTTTATGCGACACAATTTTTTTGTACTAGATAAACAAAAACCGGCGTAGCAAAGGGAAATAATACAAAAGCCGTCGCTTTCGAATCATTGATGAGTTTTACTTTTAGCATAATAATCCTTTGACAGTAAAATAACAAGTGAAATAAATATCAATTCAGTTTGTGCTGTACCAATGTCACTGATAAGGACTGGCTCATAAACGAATACAAGCCATATATAAATACGAATTAAAGATAGAAACTATAGATGACAGTAACTCGAATTTCAAACACGAAGCGATCATCAGACTGTCGGTCTCATGTGTCATGGGTCAGCACTACAAAAGTCGGACATATTCCACAATTGCAATCAATATCTTGACTATTATAATTATGTTTCTATAGACCGCTGGAAAGAAGACAAGTGATCTCCTGGAAAGACTTGTGCATCCCACTGTGGATAAAAGCGTGAATGAATCAAACCGTGCCTTTGACATCGCCAGAGAAGTTGAAAAGCTTGGTGAAATCATTGCCTCGCGTCTCAACAACGCTACTCCAGTGATAGATGTAAATTACCCAAGTTTAGGTAGAAACCACTTTGTGAACAACTTTATATCGGAACTGAAAATGGCTGTGGACGTATCCAAACTATGTCTTCAGTGCTTTATTCGAAAAAAACTGCTGTTGTGAGTTAAAATACAGTATAGAAAAATATTTCGCGACTTCACACTTAATCAACTTTCAAAAGAAGAGATGAATCCCTTGGTTTCTGTTGTTGTTTAATGAAAACTTTTGGTCTCCGGCCATAATTGCGCCGTTCATGTCGTCCAACCTTTGGCCTTGAGGTCCAAACATTAACCAAATAATTATTGATATTCATAACAGAAGGGACTAATCATAGTTTGTTTAGTTTGACGACGAAAGATCTAAAGAAACACAATCACCTCATTTCCTAGTTCGTAAAAGAGTTAGTTAGGTAGCAAAATAGTTAAAATAGTTAAAATACTCAAAATAGTTAAGTAGCACTTAAAACATGACAACATTCTCATTTGTGTGTTTCAGATATGAAAGCATGCTATGGAGAGTTTAACGTTTCTTTTGAAAGCATTGCATCTCCGACGCAACCTGGATCTGAAAACAGCATTGCAATTCTGCCAGGAAACTCAACGCAACGTAAGGAGATATCGACCTTTCCAATTTCTTGACATTTGTGCGGCTATAACCTAGTTTCAAGTTAGGTCAAAGTTCCACTTGCTAGATCATTACTTAGGTGTGGGCAGTCAAAAAAGGTTTCAAGGAATACAAAAGCTCCCACTATTTTCAGTTTTTCCTTTCTTGGACAAAACGTTTGAAAGATAATTCGACATATAATATCTGGTCCGAGTCTTTAGTCTGTCTGTCTGTCTGTCTGTCTGTCTGTCTGTCTGTCTGTCTGTCTGTCTGTCTGTCTGTCTGTCTGTCTGTCTTGGTTTAGCACAAGTTGAACATGCGTTTTTATAATTTCAATATCTTGCCTCCTCGCCATGCAGGAAAGGGAAGGTTTTTTACAGCCTTTTATAGGACACTGGGTAACGCAGTTCAAAGCAATGTCAGCCAGATATACAGGTGGGGCCACGTTATTACTGATTAAAAGTGATGATGATAATAATAATAATAATTATAAAAAAAAATTAATAATAATACTAATAATAATAACAATAATAATGACGGCTACAAACTCTATGGGACTTCAGTGTGCGAACAGACCATGAAATTGGGGCTAGGAGGCCGGATTTGGTGACCATTGACAAGAGAGAAAAGAGCTGTCACATTATAGATCTGGCAATTCCAGAGGGATGGTAGGGTGATAGAAAAGGAAGATGAAAAGTTGAAAAGTATCAAGATCTAGCGAGAGAAGTTCGAAAAATGTGGGGTGTGAGAACAAAGGTTATTCCAGTGGTAGTGGGAGAATTGGGATCAACACCAGTGAGATTGAATGACAACCTGAGAGCCATTGAGGTGAACATTCCTGTTGAACTGATCCAGAGGTATGCATTGTTGAGGTTGGCAAAAATTCTCAGGAAGGTGCTGGTGATGTAGAGAGGAAATAAAGCAAACAAAGGGTGTTTCTTGGCTTCCCTAGGCAACTTGTTGCTACCAGGAGCCAATGAAGATACCTGCTTCAATATCATCAATAGCTGTGGGAATCTTTAATTCTTTAATAATAATAATAATAATAATAATAATAATAATAATAATAATAATAATAATAATAATAATAATTGTATCTCATTGTAGTGGCAATTCATCCAGTCAGCGAACACCGTACTTTCTTAACAGTAGGATTATATCAGGATCAGTGGTTCGTGCTTCAAACGAGTCCTTCGACGGCCATGTTGTTATTACACTGGAACACACCCGGGTAGGTAAATAAACAGACTGCATGCTTTCTTTCGAAAACCTGGCCTGATATCAACGTACAAATTCTCGTTCATTATTTCAATACATTTTCATACGTCTAGTTCGCAGAATTTGACTTTTATTTACCTTGGCGATGAATGTCTTCTTCTCCACCCACAGCGAAAAGAGGCTTTATTGAACTCCTGATCACGCACACTGAATATCTAAAGGAAAAAAACACCTCTAAACTGACGACATATCAGAAATTGTTTTTGATTCATTTTGGAGCATCTTACTTTGTTAGAAGCCAGAAGGTCAGACGGTCATAACGTGAACGGGAACAGACTGCAGCTTTCGGCTGAATGTGGCGATCAAGCTGAACTGCCTAGCTAGCAATGACAAGATTGTCAGTTGTACAGAACATTGATATTGGCTGCTTTAATCAGCTGGGAAATTATACGACGGGTGTTATTACAGTTTACTAAGCGGAAGAAAAGTCACAATAAAAGAAAAACAGCTAGCTTAATTATAATTTCTAAATTATCCTGAAGCGATATTGCGCCATTGTTCTTATTAGCTCAGAAGCTCTGACAAGAAAATAATTACGTGACATGTAAAATTAACTATTTACAAGGCTAGAAAGATTTTAGAAAGTTTTAAAAAAGAAAAACAGAACGTTTTCGTCTTGAGTAAGTCATCGTCAGGGTAAAATGGCTTGACTTATTTCAGTCGAAAACGTTCTATTTTTCTTTTAAGAAACATTTTTTAAATCTTTTCTAGCCTTGAAATAGTTATTTTAATCTAAAGTGAATATTATGGATATAGTGGCGTGTGTTATTACAATTTACTAAGCAAAAGAAAAGTCAGAAAAAAAATCCAAAAACAGCTTGCTTATGCCGCGCCATTGTTCTTATTAGTTCAGAAGCTCTGACAAGATGGTAATGGAGTGTGCTTTTTGGCAATACACAAACAGGTGAGAAACTGAAACATCACTCCCTAATTGCTTCATACATTTATAAAAAAAAAACATAAACTGTTTCCAAATTACGACACCGGCAGTATTTATTATTATTTCTGCCAAATGAAAAAATTACTCAACATTGTCATCGCAAAAAAGGTGAATTTTAACGAAGCATAAACACCCCCACAAAATTTTTGCTACCATCATGTTCTTCGAGCCAGTTGATCAATCGATTCCTAACTCGTACTGTCATTTACTTTTAACCTGGTGCACTCGTCATAAAGAGCCTTATCGAGATTGCTATTCGTCTTTTTTTGTTACTTTTACTGAAATATCAGCAAACAGATTCTCCTTGAAAAACACGGATATCTTGAATTTTTTTGTCTCCTGCCATGATCAACTTGACCGTACTTTTGCTGCATTGGATGCAGAAGAACATTTTACAGGGTGGGAATGTTGGCTGAATTTATTCAAACATATATTTATCTTGTTAATGCTAGTAATTCAATTGGCCAGTGGTCCACTGATGGATGCCACAAAGACGAGAAGTTGTCAAATGATAACGCCACTGTGTGTCACTGTAACCACCTCACTCACTTTGCCGTACTTATGAGAGTTACTGATGACAAAACGGTAAAAACAACGAATTCCCATCTTATATATTATAACAAAATTTGTAGTACGTAGAGCATGGCAGTATAGTGTGCGCCTTTTGCAGTAAATTGTGTGTGGCCAATCAGATTAAATCCAGCTGCACGTAAAATAGGCAGGAATATCGTATAGTTTGGATTGTTAGTTAAATGAATTTCTCTCGTTGATTTCTCTTAAGAAATAAAAATATATCAATCTCTTTCAATTATCAGTTATCAGTGATTTCTAAATGTACATGGTATGTGATGTATTCACTTGCACAGGTAACCCAGCCAGGTGAGCCGCACATTCAGGCATTGGAGGTCATCACATACGTCGGCTGTGGTTTATCCTTATTGGGAGAGATTCTTACTATAATCACGATCACCTGTCTTAAGTAAGTAGCTTGAGAAACTAAGAATTTATTTGACAATTACCCGCGAAATCGTGCGGAATATTCCCTGAAACCTCTAGTGTGCGTAGAACCTGTAGTATACTTCTAGTACCTCTAGTATGCGTAGTACCTGTAGTACTTTTAGTACCTCTAGCATGCGGAGTACCCTGAAGTACCTGAGTTCCTGTATAGTACACATCCTGCATAATACAGCAATAGGCCATTTCCGAGTTAGCTTTTGCCTCTGTGTCATAACGAGTCTACGTGCGAAACCATTCATATGAAAATGAGTTTCACCTGCACGTCCATTTTCATGCAAATCAAACTCATTTTCATTTGAATGGTTTCGCACGAGGACTCGTTTTGAAAATGAGGCAAAGGGCAACTCGGAAATGGCCTATTGTTACACATGCAGCCTCGTGAAGTACACAAATTTATCCATTTAGTATAATTTCTTGCACAGGTTGACGAGAGCGGAGACAAGCATAATTCATCTGAACCTTGTCTTAGCCTTGGCAGTTGCCCAAATTGTTTTCCTTACTGGAATTGAAGCCACACAAAACAAGGTGATATCGCCGTTTTAACATTTCTTATTTCATTATTCCTTTTGTATTATATTTTTATTCGGCATTACAGGAGGGTATATTCTCCTTCCTGAATCTCTTGCTACACGAAAACGATCACTTTCTTTTTCTGTTTTTTATTTTTTACCAAGAAAACAGAATAGTTATACCATAAATAGTTATTTAATTTTTCCATATAAGAAGTATTCTTCCTCCGTTCAATACCGATTTCTCATCACTGTTTTTAAACAAGGCGGTTTTCTAAAAGTAAAGAATTTCCCTTCCTACTTTATAACCATGACTTGGCAAGTTGTATTTGTTGTAACAGTAGAGAGTAACTTAACAACGCGGTCAACCGACGACAGCTTCACGGCTGATTCAAAGACTACAAAACATTTTTACATCATATTTTGGTTCAATTTCAATCATTACAGGCAGCTTGCAAGATCGTGGCCGTCCTTCTTCATTATTTTAACCTGGTATCGTTCAGCTGGATGTTGGTCGAGGGTATCTGGCTGTATGTCATGATAGTTCGAGTCTTTGAGACGGGACACAGCAGAATAAAGAAATACTGCGCCTGCGCTTGGGGTATGGTATCTCTTAACATGTACTCTTCTTTGAATTTGTTTGAAAACGAGAACACAATGCGAGCATGGTTTGGAGAACTTACAGCTTGTATGTCACGCATACGTCTATAAATACGTTCGACTGTTCTGATTGTAAATAGGCATGTAAAATGATTTTGAGATTGTGGTTTTAGTTGTATCTTAGGAAGCAAACGTGTTGTTAATTTAAGTAAAAACTAATTCTCATTCTCGATTGGTTTTAACAGGAATTCCATTTGTATTCGTTGTTATCACATTATCAGCAAGTTTTGACGGCTATGGAACAGACAGAAGGTTTGCATACATTCAAAGTGTTTTTTCGAATATTGAATTGTTCGCAGGACGTTAGTGGGTTGGTTGGTTTGATGGTCGACTGGTTGGCTAGATGGTTTGCTGGTTGACTGGTTGGCAGGCTGGCTGGATGGTAAGGTGGTTGGCTGTCTGGCTAGATGGTTAGCTGACTGGCTGTCTGGCTAGCTGGTTGGTTGGTTGGCTGGTCGGCTGCTGGTTGCGCTAGCTAAGTGATCAGCAAGCACATTAAACAAATGCCCATAATAAAGCTAATGGCAGATCCAGATGTTCTTGTGGGTTTGACAGCAAATGAAGATGCGCCTTTTCTTGTTAAAAAAGAACTGAAGGGTTTCTCCCGGAGCTGCCACTGAATTCAAGAAAGTATCTCCACTATTGCCACTCATTCCCTCACTCTCATTGTGTCTGAACGTCTTCAAAAAAACCTCGCTTTTTTTTTCGTTTTCAGTTGTTGGCTATCTGTACAGAAGGGAACCATCTGGAGCTTTGTTGTGCCAGTCATTCTTATTGCCTTGGTAGGAGCTCAATTGGCCATGTTCTAAACGAGCAGAGAACTGGGTACTAATATTTAAAACCGATTGAATTGAAAAATGGAGCCCGTCATCTGAAAGAGCATCCAAACATTAGTAAGTTTACCAAAGTTGAGAGTTATTGGTTAAAATGCAAAGGCATGGTACACTTTTCAAAATCGCTCAAATAAGAGAGGTGAGTATGGATGGAGGGACGCCTGTCCCTCCAATCCATACTAAGCTCTCTTATTTTAGTGTACCATGCCTTTGCGTTTTAACCAATAACTCTCAAATTTGGTAAACTTACTAATGTTTGGACGCTCTTTCAGATGACGGGCTCTATTTTTCAATTCAATCGATTTTAAATATTTGTACCCAGTCCCCTGCTCGTTTAGAACATGGGCAATTCACTTCATCTCATTTGAATTTTCAATTTCATTGCAAACAACGAGAATCGGGTTGCACTTCAGTCGACAGTAGGCTTATCTACAGTTAACTTTACTCTCGATTTTTTGTAGGCAAATTCAATAATACTTGGTATGGTTGTTAAAGAGATACTCAGGATGAACCATCCAACTACGGGAGATAACTCTAAATATCAGTCTGCAAGGTAGGGAGATAACTCTAAATATCAGTCTGCAAGGTAGGGAGATAACTCTAGATATCAGTCTGCAAGGTAGGGCAGAGCACATGGCAAATCTGATGCTCTACAGGTTAACATTATGACATCATGCTCTCGAATTCTTAAAGAAAATTAGCAAATTTAAGGAAGGCTGTTGCAAATGTTGAAATTAAATCAGTTAAATAACAATTAAAGCAGTGCACACGTTTTTATATGACAGGTCGGGTGTTAAATCAGCTGTTGTGCTGTTGCCTTTGCTGGGGATCACGTGGTTGTTTGGAATATTAACATTCAATAGTGACACACTGGCATTCCAGTATCTGTTCGCAATCTTTAACTCGTTGCAGGTGTGTAACACGTCATTTATTGATTGTTGTTCTGAATTTCTAACGAAATCACATACGCTATCAAAGAACATATTCATAAATGGAAATTATGTCATAGGTAATTAAAATCATTTGCCCTTACCTTGTAGGGATTCTTCATTTTTCTATTTCATTGCCTTCTCAACTCAGAGGTAAGTTCCCGTACCTTATATACAGCAATTGCTCGGCACTTCAGAGCCAAATCTCCTAACAGAACCATTTACAGTTAAGACTGCCCGAGTGTCTGGTTTGGGGGGCAGCTTTGGTGTTAGAAATCCTGGCTTCAATTGACCAACACAAACTCTGAAGAAAACTTTGGCTTAGGTTGTCAAAACGTTATTAACCAATAACAGTCCTTCTGAGGACTATCGGCGTCACCTTGCTACCTTGCCAAGAATTTAGCATTGACGATGCGCGTTCCTAAAAACGCTAGATGCATTAATATCAGTTTTCTATTTACTTTCACGTGTATAATCTGCCATTCGTAGGTGAGAAGGGCCTTCAACAGGAAAAAGAAGGTTTGGTCGGAATCACACGACTTGTTTCAAACCCATTCACTGTCACCTCAGAACTACAATGATCTCTCCAAAGAAACTCTCTCCACTGGAAACGGAAACGGGGTAAATACTAACAACGATGATGCCCAGCATTATTCACGTATACATTTTGATTTCATTTCATCTCAGGAGATAAGCGCCCATGTCATCGAGGTGCTTTTATCGGAATAAATTCTGTTACACTAGAAATGTTAGGCAAAGCAATTCACTCTCTCAATGCCTCCTCCCTCGACCCCAAGGCGTAATGTAGATACGTACCAGTAAATTTGTGAAGTTATGTGTCGTAAGCAAATGCTGCTAATTCCGTTAAGAATGCATGCCATGGCGTTGGAAGATCTATCCATGTTAAATACTGCGACTGACGTTATTACACCGGGGTGGTGTCAAAAGGCAGCTATGAAGCTTTCCTACCCTTCACATTTCGGAGGAGTTTGACATTGTTAATGATATGTTTACATAACTTGTTTTTTAGCGGCCAGGATCAGCGGTTTCTGCTATTTCCAGTGTGTCGCAGAGACCGTGAGAGCCTTGTGTGACGGCTGCAGATTGACGTTGCTGGTTAACTGACGTATGGATTATTACTTTTGTAAATAACCAACAGAAAATAAATAGCACGAGAACTGAATGTGTGACATCGATGACGCCATCGATGACGACGACGATATGACAGCGACGAAACTATTTACATTACATCGATTTGTGTTAGTTTAATTAACGAATACAATTCCTTTGAAGGAACAGATTAAGCAAATTTTAATTTCACCTTTGTCCCAATCGTTGTTTTTCTTAATATTCACTACATTGTTTACACATACGTGTATTTATTTACAAACCATTTATCTATTGTAAGTTTTGCTTGTTGTAGTATCGGGGGTAGAGCATATAAATTAGTTGACAAACAGAACATATACAATACCAGAAGTTGTTATAATAGAAGTCATTATAATATACTCGTTAAATAGAAGCAGAGCAAATGTTCAGCAAATGTATTCTACTGGAGCATAGCTGATAAATAAAATGTCAATTCAATAAATAGTTTTAATTCTCAGCGGAATTGTGTCAATATGCCCATTAAACTCAGGGCCTGATAAATACTTTAGCAGAGTCAAGGAGTTGTGTATTAAAGCTAAAAACAGATTTTTCCACAAATATCTGTGCTCGCAATACCGTTTTTTCGCTTGATTGTCAAAACAAAATGTGTTAACTTTGTTTTTGCCACCCATGAAGGGCACAAAAATCTCGACTTTTATCTGACCAGAAAACAATTTTCACTGACCTAAGACTGACCTCAGACTGAACCACCTTACGCTTTGAAATTTTCTTTCAATCCTTTTGCCGAAAATATTTTAAACATCATACGATGTCGTCATCACCACCACCTATTATCAATACCTGCAGCACCTTAAAATTTAACTACCTTGCCTTTTCCCTGACCTTGAAGTGAATTTTTTCCAACTATTTAATGGCCTGTGACACCCAGTTTTGGTTCATAAAGCATTGCTTTTATTCATTTATTTTTTGTTTAGCTTTAATTTGTGGCTTTATTTGTTTGTTCGGTCGGTCGGGTTAATTTTTTACCAACCAGGACTAAGGCCACAATCAAAAACAACTGTTTTGGCTTGCGCGCATTTCCCTGCCCTTGCCACTGTTTGCATGTTTTTGCTTTAAGTTCTGTGTTGTTCAATACGTTATTTAGTTTGTTGATTGTTGATATTGTTTTGTTTGTACAATAACCGTTAACAGTTTGGTAAGTTTTACGATCTAAAAACTATTTACAAAAAAGAAATCTCAGTCTTAGCATTTCACTATTTTGCGTCGCTATTTATAAATAAGATATAATTCATTGTGGTAAATCTAATTTGATAAATTCGTTTGTACATATTGCGATATATTAAATCTCTTACCTTAGCACTGAAGCAATAATAAAGCTATTTAACAAGGAGTGCATTGCCATCCCCAGACTGGTATAATATATTAGTAATATTCACATATCATGAATAGACATAATTTAGCCCATTTCAAACCCGTTTCTTTCTTCAAACTGTCGGCAAGAAAACTGGTGAAACAAAACCACCAATAGCCACAATAGCAAGTAGCAGTACACGTTCAATTCTTTAGTTATTGATGTGTTTCTCTCGTGTTAGTTATACCAATTGTTTGCCAATCATAACTGGCAAACAACACCACCACCCCTCTCCCGCAACATCATATTGTGTCGTCATTCTCATTCAGCTTTCTGATTGCTCCATACCATTATCCAATCAGGAGGACTCTCTAGTGTTATGTAATACATTTAGTATCATTTAACATGGCAGATTTCGTTGACATTACACACTCTAACTGAACAACGACCACTAAAACAAAGAAAAAAACAATAAACGCAGCGCAACATTGAAAGATCTAAGTGGAAGACATGGTTAAAGCTCCACCAAATGCATGTCAACCAACGTCTTCAGCGTAATCGCCGTCCGTTGGACGACTTTCAGAATTTTACTTGGACAGTGTAAAATGTTAAAATACATTATCATTTTACACGATATCATGCGCTTCAAGTTTAATCCCATATTCTCCTTTACCATGGCCCCATGCGCCACTTTGGCTCAGAAGATATAGGTAACAGTAACATACTTGCATTTGAAAGAAATAATTAACTGGCACACGTTTCACGGAGGGACCAAAGTGTTGACATGCCTGTTTTAAAGTTTGTGCCCGTGCACATTTGTGTTTTGCAATTAAGAACACGCACGAGAAGCACGTGTGTATTTAGTTATACGTGAACTTATTTATGCTGTCCACGTGATTCTCGGGGTTGTAGATTGGGTTCCTGCGAGCTATCCCGTCAGCCTGCGGGGAGTGGGAGTCCAGAACACCATTGGGCTGTTGGCCATTCGTGGTGCGTTCCTTCTTCATCATCATGATGTTAGCCCGCCATTTATCTGTGGTCTTTTTAGCCAGTTCTTTTTGTTCTTCTTTCCAGCCACGATGCTTGTGATACAGGATTTCTAGGATAATGATCACGATCCCAGCTCCGATTCCGGCCGCGACCATAATGAACACACCTTATAACAAATGAAATTAAATTACGTTTGCTAATTAACATTAGCTCCATTTAAGTTATTTTCATTTGAGTCGGTCGAAAGCCTACTTAACAGTGGAACCTCTACTAACGGCGACCTGTCGTTGGCGGACACCTCAGTCCCGTAAGCAAACAATCCTGTAGTGATAGCGGCAGCCAGCATGTACAAGCATCTACCTTGTTGACATTCCATGAGCGGACACCTCTCCTCCGCATACGGGAGGTTGGTCTGTATGCAGCTTTTCTGGTTATGCACGTACTTGTTGCAAGCTTTCTATAAATTCTTTCTATAAGGTAAAAAACATACCCAACATGTGATTAAGCCCCAGAGTAGCGGGTGAATTATTCTGTTCATCGCATTTCTTCGTGTCAATCCACGTGGTCTCTAATTCTTCCATTACACCACTCTCGTGGAAGTTCAGGATAGCAAGAGATATTTCGCTACTCCAAGGAGAGCCCTGTTGAATTGAAAATATTGCAAGATTAACAAAGGGCTTGGTCGCCCTATTTTAGACGATTCTGTGACAAGCAAACTTTTCGTAAATAAACCCAAAAAATGGCGCTAGATCAGTGCTTATCACTCTTGAAGCGACCCGTGGATCTACGGCCACTAACAATGCTTTAATACCATTCATAGTGCGGTGCTTAACTGAACAGACGCATAACAAAGTGCAGTTTGTTAAATTTAAGACTTTTTATATCTCGCGAAAGGAGTATTATTGTATTATTGGTTTATGTTTTTTCCTACCTTGATGAACTATTTTTGAGGTTTATTATCCAATTCATTTTTTGAGATGAAGTTTTTTACTTACTTTGGGCATGCCAATGCCGTACCCTGACCGCCCAAACAGTTCTCCGGCAGTAGTGAGGTCACAGTTTTCAGAAGCTTCATAATACAGGACAGGAGAATCCCAAATGAACGCCTTCAATTCCCTAACACAGTGCAAATATATTCATAAGTACTACTACTACTCTAAGAGTGAAAGGATTAAATATTACGAAAAGGGCAGAAATTAAGTTGTATTCAAATTGTCTGACACTTTTCCTTCAAATGTCTTTGTCTGGTGCCATTAGGACTGTTCGATTCTGACCGGTCGTTTCGTTCAAATGGTAAACGCCCCGAACTAGCCTAACCGCTTCGAACTGAAAGGAATTTGGCAGTACCACTGAGAGAGTTGCATTCCGATCTGTTTTTTTTTTTTTTTTCGTGCAAATGGTAAACGCTCCTCGTATCTTGGTTCCTAATACTCGCTCAGTTCAGGTTGACTCACCCACTGTTCACTTTCTGTATGGCTTCTTTGGCGGTCTTCACATTGTATTTCTCCATGAAGGTGTACATGGACGACAGCTCTACTTGTCGCCTGAAATACGCGTCAACACTGCTGTTGGCCACAGTAGCGTATGGAAAATTCTCTGAAGGGTTTCGAAGCTAAGCATAAAAAAAAGAAAGAACAGAAGTCAAAAACGTAAGTTTCAAGTTCGGTGTATTTGTAGTTTCCACGATTTCAAAGTAGTTCTGTAAATAGCTCGACATTAGCATACCAAGCAACCGCCAAGACACTACAAGCGCCAAGTTTCCAAAAAGAAATCGTCTTTGTATCACGGCAAGTGTATGAATAACAAATAATAAATTAAAATATACCTCAAAACAAAAGGTGCGCGTGCCTAGGTGCATTATTTACCGGCATCTAGTAAATGGCCTACTAAATAACAGCCAGTCTAATACTATACGTGACCTCAAGGTGTCGCGTTACTACAACTCACGTTTGGATCGTCGATACCGCTGACTACGGCTTTTGGTCGATCAAGAACAAGGAAGGCTGCCAGGTTAGCAGTGTAGCTTGCGACAATGATCATGGCAAACCCAGCCCAGACCATGCCGAGCACCCTGGCACTGAAACTGCGAGGAGTTCCTGCAAAACAGCACAAGATATGGCATTAAAAACTGAAATGCTTAGAAGCCTGGATTGTCTTGTATACCGATTGATCAGATTAAAAATCACTTTGAAGTATTTTTCAATACGGCCATAGTCTGCAAGTAGCTAACGAAACACCAACCTTCTCCAATGCCACTGTTCAGCAGTACTCCCCATGAAAACCACATGGCACTGGACAGATTAAGAGCCGTCTCTTCCTTCTCTTTCCGAGCCAGTTTAAACCGGCCAAACGGGCTGAACCGATCTAACAGGTACAGTATCACTGCCACTATGTGGACCGAGAGTAAAACTAGCAGCCACAAGTTTATCTGGAAAGGTCGAAGGAACGAGTCCAGGCTGTTTCTGCTTTTATCCTTTAAAGAAAGAGACGGGACACAAGAAAGTATTAAACGTTTACGACTTCCCTTAGTCTCGGAGACTCATTAAATCGATAAAGAAAAAGACTGAAATACCAACCTGAACTCAACGACTGATAGATTGATAGTGACTGACTATCTGACTAATGAATTGAACAACGGGCTTAAGCTTCGACGACCCAACGAAGTGGCAGGCAGACAGAGGGTTTGAATGACTGACGTACAGTGAGACGGATGGAAAGACGGACCGAAGCCCCGACGGACCTATGCACCGACCGATTCCGGATTGACGAGCAGTTTGAGAACAACGGACTGTCGAGCAGACAGAAGGACTGACTGACAGACGGACGGACGGACGGACGGACGGACGGACGGACGGACGGACGGACGGACGGACGGACGGACGGACGGACGGACGGACGGACGGACGGACGGACGGACGGAAGACAGAAGGACGAACAGACAAACGGATGGACTTTGTCAACGTACATTTATGGACGGACCAACGGACGTATCCAGGTCAGGGTATGGACGGACCAACGGTAAAACTGTCTGACTAACTCAAGCTGACTTACTTTCAACTTTCAATATTGTCCATTTACAAAGAAGATTGTAAAATATAAATACAAAGATGTTTACCTTCTTGACAAGTATAGTAAGTCCTTGGTACTTAAATGGTTTGGAAAACTCAATCCACTCAGCTCTTTCATTGTTGATGGTCAGAGCAGCAACAATGAGATCAGATTTGCCATCAATCACTTCTCCTACCATACCATTCCAGCGCTTCATGTCTGTACCATTAACCTTTGAAATCATAAAATAACCACGGACTTAAAAATAGTAACTCCATCAGAAAAAGAAAGTTACTTGACACCTTGAACGGCAATGGAAAAAATCAATTTTGTGTAGACAATGTCTGTACGGTTCGGAGATTTTAGTACTACTATCTCCGCTACATGCACCTTTCAATATTGCGCTAAGTGGAAATAACAATTTGCAAGTGCAACAGTCTAGTCTGTTAAGAAATCCCTTCCCTGATAAATAGACATGCGAATGAAAAGAAATTCATTCACTTTATTAATGTATATTCTATCGTTAACACGACAGGAAAATGGATATCAGCCAAAAGAGGGTTACTTCTCAGAACAATTTCTCTCCGGACTATGGTAACATGAATAGATGAAATATACAAAACACTATCCTTGGGCAAGCTTCTTACACCAGTCATGACATCAACACATAAGACAAAGTGCTCTATATGGCTCCTTGTAGTTGGCACTCCTCTGTTTTTGCAGTTGGTAATTCTTCCGTGTTGTTGTACCATTTTAACCCAATATCTTGAAGTTTGAGTCGATTACCTAAGGCCTTTATTCTAAGTATGAATTATCAGGGCATTACTTACCCTCCTTAGAGAGCCATAGCTCCCATCCTCAGACAAATGAACTTCAAAGGTGAAATTTACTTTATCTGCCAATCGATTTAACAGATCCATACAAAAACCTGTGGGGAAATTTAAAACAGTTTTCTTAAACAAAGTATACTCCCTTAGAACCTTATCATAACTTAGCCATGATCGCATAATTAACACTTTAGTCAATCATATTTTATTTTTCAACAATAGCCGGAAATGAACCCTCAAATGAAATGAAATGATTGGCAGCAGTGTAAAGCAAGCTCTTGCTCAGAATTTAAACTTCATTCAGGGTTACAGTAAAAACCCGCATAAAAGAACCTAGATTTTTCCAACTTAGCCTAAATAGGTCCTTATAGAAATGGTATTTAGTGGGATTTTAGGCTACTTAGGTTCTTAATTAGGTTCTTAATTTGATAGTCAGCACAGATAACTACTACAGGGCATATGTGATATGGAGTAAATTGCTGTATTAAATAATTATCTGGAGTACAGTTTAGATGATAACCATACACTCAGGAAATTTATCTTTGAGTCTTACTGACTGAACCCAGACTAAAAATATTTTTTCTGTTTTTTCATTTTTGCCTTCATTTTTGTAATAAACGGCACGCGATGCATGCAGAAGCGATGACGTTTCACAAGGGGTCCTTGATAATTTTCAGGACATTTGTCAAAAAATTAGGGTACATAAAAGTAACTGACAACTTCTGTGCTGAATGATTGTTCAACAAAAATTGCGTTATCTTGGCGCGACATACGATATACGATATACGATGCAAGGTCAAACGCTGTCTAAAATTGTTTACACCTTTTGTTTTAAAGAATGGAGAGATTTCTGTTTACTAAATCTTATAGAACGCATCAAATATAATTTGTTTCTTTCGTTTATGCTTTAAATTAGTCCTTTCTAACGGCCCAGGAGTATTTTGCTTTGAGTTCTATGCGACGATTTCTTGTTGAGTTGACTTGATTTCTTTTCCCAGTATTCGGTTCGAATCTACAGATCGGTTGATCACAACAGGCAACAGACAACAGACAACAACAGATCCTGTCCACTCGCACGGCGAGATTAATCCATCACGTCATCGTCATCGCTTAAAAAAGGTTTAAGATGGCTCACCTTTTCAACAGATGTTTCAAAACTGCTAATAATCGGTTGCTTCGTCTGCAGTCACGACAGACATCACTTCTTAACTTTATGCCAAATTTATTCGATAACTGATAAAGTGCAACACTCACTGCAAACTCGAAATCTCAATTTAACAGCTACAAATGAAATAAGGTTTGCCGATCGGTGATGATACAAGCTGCAAAAAAATATCTTCCTTTGCCAAAAAACAAGATGGCGGATCTCAAAAGAATACAAACAATGCACCTAGTTCCCATTGCTCTTCGGTTCAATTCAGGGAGTAATCGTAACACCGTAACACCAAAAATTCCATAAATTCCATCGCTTTTCCGCTCTACAGCATTAACCGATGACGTCATAAAATGACGTCATCGCTTAAAAATTAATAAGAACCTATTGAGAATTCTTATTCTTCTTATAAAAGGGAAACGTTTACTTTATTACTCTCAGTAAAATTATAATGTTATAATTAAGGCAGAGATGACACATTTCTAGGTGAATATCCCACCTACCGTAGCAGCAATGTTCGGCATTCTGGTTAGAAGCCACCATCTTGGCATGCTCGCCATACACTTTCCCAGTGCATTTGATGTGCTTCTGTTTCGTATCCGGATCATCAAGATCTTCACATTTGCCACTAGAAGGTAACGACTTGATAAAAACAAATGGTTCACCCACCAGGGTCACCACCTGCAACAAGGCAAGATTTCCATTTAAATGGATATTGTACATGGAGATTGCTTTTATTACCATAGAGTTCTATACATAATGAGCCACATTACTGTACACCCTTTTCCCACTGCTACCTTTGGAGGTGTGCAACTGTTAGGGGTTTGCCACATGTACTTTCAAGAAACTATTTATGCGTAACATAACTGGGTCAATCCATACTAAAACTGTTTGAGCAATAATTCCCAAAGGTAACCATTCTTGGTTTATATATATATATATATATATAAAGATAAAAAGGATAAAACTGAGATAAAAAGGACAAAGCCTGTCAGTGAAAATAATTTACAGGGCATAAAAAAGTACACAAATACATGGTATACATTTTGTATAATTGCCTTTGGAATAAAGATCATGAATCTAAAACAAATCAGATCAGTTTTTGGTACAAACATGTAACTACAGCTTTTGCATGTTATTTTTATTGTTTATAAGATACATTTGAGATTTCTATTTTAACATTAGGGCTGTTGTTACTTTTGGAAAGTCGCTACTCCAGACGGCATTTTTTACAGTGAAATGACCAGGGCCACCGAGGGATTTTTAGCCAATCACAAGACAAACTCAGAACAAAAGAATCAGCAGTTAAATTTGCCACCTACTGTGATTGGTTCGCTGATGTCCAATTCTTTTGTTCTGAACTTATCTCGTGATTGGCTAAAATAAACGCTGGGTGGCCCTGGCTGAGTTTGTTTTTATAATTGTAATACTTTCAGAACTTTTTGGTATATATTCAATAATTAATTAGAAAAAAACTTAGGAATGAGTGTTTAGTATTAAATCAATAAATATGCAACTTACCCTCAGATGAGTAGAAACAAAGATTCCTTCTGGCTTTTCATCTTGACCTCCTGGCCAAATGACCAAATTGTCAGAAATTGCAACACCCCCATCTTGATACTCGCCGACAACTGATAACTGTTTATCTCCCTTTTTCCTCAGGTTAACAATCTGATAAACTGTGTTGATACGATCACCTTTCCTATTCAGCATAATGTCGCCTGTCTTGCCATTGACGATGGTGGTATTAACAATTTCACTTAAAACAAACAGAGCAGTTAAATCAGTAACTGTCTGCATCTGATCTCCTTGAAGAGGATAAGGAAGAGGCATAAAAAAATTTTTAAAGCCTGCAATACACAATACAAATACCAGACATAATTCAGCATCAAGATACTTGATTTATCAGATAAAACAATCAAAGCCAAGTATTTTGACGTGTGAGGTGTACAGCAGCCAATAAAATACTTTCAAATGTTACCAAAAACAATACTAACTAAGGAATCACTTTAAGTCTAAAATATATAATTATAGGCTGCAAGCAGGCTTGCATTTGCTTCAGCACCAGACTCCTCCCCACAGCACTGGATCGCTTCACTTGCAGATTCACTCTTAGTGTGGTCCCGGCAAAGGTGAGCCTGCTCACAGGCTCCACAATACATTCCCTATTCACCGGAAGTCTCTAACCTGCATGATTTTTGTTGCTAAGAATGAGAAAGATAACAATACATGAAAAATGAAAATCATTGTCAGAAGACCTGTAACATGCAGACAGACACTCACTTGAACAAAGTCTGGCCACTATTCCACTGTGTGGTTTCTCGGCAGCTAGAAGGGGGCGGAGTTAAGGTCTTGCCAGCAGTCACCAGCCTATCAAGTGCTGTTGCAACGAGTTTTACAGCATCTTGAATCTGGGCAGATTCATCATAAAGTAACTGCATTCCAATGACACCTGGGTGGTAGTTTTCACGACAGTAAAAAAAAAATTAATATCTGAATCCAAGAAATTATTTGGTTCTATTAAAATTTTTAAACTCTTTTAGTGCACTAAATACAGGTAACATTATATGGCATGATCATCTGCAACAGGTACTAGATAACTATGGTCTAACAATACAGGCATAAATGCATGAGATTGATACATAAAGATAGATGCACAACAGGATATTTAAGAAAATGAATAATTGCATGGTTACCGTAATTTTACCTTGTGGTACAACACTTCTAGCATTTCCTGAGAAGCTTTGTTGTGTCACAAGCCAAACAAACCCCTCACCAGTCATCTTCAAATATGAAGCATTTTTATACACAACAGCTGCATCTTCCTCACTAATAAAACAAATAATTAACACTTATCCTACAAAATCAGATGATATTTCACAAGATCAAGTAGGACAATAATTATTATTCACGGTACATGTATTATTATTATTATTCAACAAATTGTCAATGAAATGCATTTTACAGCTAAAAAACTGTGGTTATTCAACACTGCATGAATCTTGGCAACCTGTGGATATATCACAGGATATCTGTTATGTATGGATGACATGTAATGACTTTCTGACCATATCAGGGTATTGTGCAAATTTGTTGAATAATATCTGTAAGTTATATATTTGCATACTTAAAATTACATATTAAAATTGAATAAAAGGCAACCAATTTTGATTTAAAATCAAAACTGCAACAAAAATGGAGATTAATAAAAAAAATCTTGATGCATATTCAAATTTAACTTGCAGATTGTATACATTGTAGCAATGCTTTTCAAACCTTACCCTACAATCCAAGCTTAACATATATTTTACAAGTATTTGCATTTTTTCATGTTTCATTTTTTATAAGAGAAATGTTAAAAATAGTCTGACGTGTGAAGATCTAGATAAAGCTACATAAAAGTAAATCCACTTTAAGAAAAGGGGACTGAAGTCACAAACCTGGCACTAAAGAGAATGACTCTTGATTGCAATTTCTTTATCTTTACCAGATGAGATGTGACATTCACACAGCCAGTAGGGAACATGATGGTTTTCTCGATCTGCAAGGATTTCATTAAAATTTACTGATATTTAATATTTTAATTATTTATTTATTTCAATTTATTTTATTGCATACAACTTACATGCACAGAACATGAAAACAGAGGAACTTTTCCATTATACAAAACTATAAAGAAACAGTAAAATTATGTCTGACACCTCTGTTATGTCTTGTGCAGTTCCAGAAAATATCCATACCCACCCCATGGAAGGTCAATGGAAATTCTGAGGGGATGGGGGGTCTCAAAAGCCAAAATTCTGAAAGGAAAGTTTGGGGCTTAACTGGAAATTCCAGAGGGGTGGAGGGATTCAAACCAAAAAACCTTCCGTGGGAGGGGTATGGATATTTTCTGGAGCAAAACATTATTTCTGACACTGGATACAGTAAAACACCGATTTAACAATAAAGTGCCATTTAGGGACTGAGAAAATGTATTCATTAAAATGGGGTTCGTTAATATTACCAGGGGTCTTCTTCCATGCATTTTACTGTTAGCAATGTACAAAGAAAGTCCTGTCTAGATAATAGCCCTGGAGCTAGTGGGTTTTCCTGTCAGGCCAGTGGAATTTATCCATCACTTGGCCAATGGGAATTTAAGTAACATTTTTTGGACTGTTTGGTTAACAGATGATGTTAGGCCAGTGAGAAAGGCCTTCAGGCTCAATTTATACCAAAGGACAACCTGGCCCGCAATCAATTTTCTCTGTACCCTGGTTAGAAACTATGGCTGGGCTGAAGAATACTCATCATAAAGGGGATGTTTCATCAGACTTCTAATCTCATTCCCAGATCTCTTATCAGGCTTCCACTATATACCGTAAACACCCGCAGATAAGCCGCACCCTGAATTTAGCAACTTAAATTTTGGAAAAAAAAGTTTTTTTTTAAAAGAGTCTTCAGAAGTCTGCTTCATCGAATGTAACTCACTATGGCAATGAAATGGAATTGAACATCAAAGTCTTACCCCCAGTTTTAGCATTTTAATATAATGAGCATCATTTCCTTTAACTTTGACATATGATTGATCTTTTTCTGGTACTTGTTGACAGGTATTTCTTTATTCAACACTTTTTTCCACAGAACGTGTGTTTTCGTTTGTCGAACGTTCGTAGCTTAGTAACCAGGCATTAGATCAAGCACGTTGGGATTAGGCCAAGAATGATGTTTGTTTACTCAAGTTTCAAGATGGAGGGAGATTCTGCTATTCGTGACGCACAAATAAATAGATTTGAGAGCCAACTGTCAGAGATAAACTTGTTGCACAAAGAGAGTTTTTGTAATCAATTTGTCATCGAAGTGCTAAACGGCAAAGTTCAACCACACAAATACTCGAGAATATCGTGCAATTTTCTCGCTCGTGGAGGCCGGGCCGATCGGTTACTGTTGAAGTTTATTACAGGCTGCCATCGACACTGCAAACAGCTTTGTGGGGGAATGGAAATTTTGTGCTGTGTGACGTTTTCCTGTTCTAGCGGCCATAAACCATTTAAAGGATCTGCTAACAAAGGCTTCTAGATAAAAGTGTCAATTCACTGAAATGTACGGCACCTTTTTGAAATGTTCCCGCAGATAAGCCGCACCCCCAATTTTGAGTGACGATTTTTGGAAAAAAGGTGCGGCTTATCTGTGGGTGTTTACGGTATGTCCATCAAAATATATGACAAGTCACATGTCTGTATAAAGTTTTCAACATCTTTTCTGCACTTATCAAACAATCACCTTGATGCCACTTCTTTCAGCCAGCCCTGTGAACCTTGTGGCAATCATACGACTGTCCTGGTCATTACTGGTTAACAGAATGACTTTGTCCCATCCAAAGTAATTTAACAACCCCAGCCAAACATTAGCTTGATCTGCATATGATGGTACAGTGCGCAGAAAGGACTCATGGATGGACTGAAATAATAAACACATATAATTTGCATTAGTCAATTATTATTATAAACTAAGGGGATACTAGGTGTGATATTGTTGAAACATAATAATTCAGCCAAGCCTAAAAGTGGAGCTCCATGTACATTGAAAATAATGTGACTAAAGTTATTAAATACGTCTGGCGTACGCAACTACCCAAGAATGTTACGATTCCATAGCAAAAATATATCCTCAGCTCCAATGGCAGAAATTTCGCTGGTTAAATCCTGTCCTTCACCCTAAGCAGAAAAAATAGGACTTGAGCCCATAATCCAATGGAAACATTGCCTGGTCAGTGGTCAACTTCAAAAAATATATCACCTTGACTAGCTCTTCACCCGAGACTGTGATGTGGTCATGGGATACTGGTCAGTGGATACTTTGTTTTGACAGCTGTCAGTTGGCCATAACATGTAGGGTAGAGTCTTAGGTCTTAGATATTTTTGGATGACCACTTTTCAATTCCTGGTTTAAAGTCTGTGAGCATCTGTGTATGTACACGCTTATCAGTTAATCAATAACTTTACGTTTCAAGGTTGCAAACATGTAACAAGCATGTAACATACAGTGACTGTAATTCTTTTATTCTTTTCAAAAATAGAATTAACCAGTAATGCATGTATTTTTTAATCTGCCTCAGTCTGAAACTTCGGAGGAATGAGTAAACCTCACCATGTTGAAGAAAACCTCAAGCCGCTGCACACTAATGGCTCATAGTGTACAATAGATCAGCCAAATCAGGTTGCAGCATTTGCATTAGAACATGTCTAGTAGAATTCTAATAATCACTAATGGATTATACACAACATAGGAGGTATACAGTAGTCAGATTGGCATTATTTATATTTTATTATGGCAGGAATACATGACTGTATTATTGTCTAGCAATTATTCCAATTTAACGAATGTGTGATTAAAATGATGATTTATTGACACTAAGCAGACAATTTCATTAAAAATAGATTAAAATCTTACAAGAAAATAATGGTACATTACTGAGAGTTATTTTAAAAGTCGATTTTTTTTAATCTCTTAATCCTTTAATGCTGTTCTCATCTCTCAACTCAAAATATCTAGCTAAACAGAAGTGGTTGTTTATACCAAGAAGGTGTTTAACTTCTAGAGATTTCAGCTAAATAATATTCGTGGGTACTTGTTGATACTGGGTGATGTAAATAACAAAACTTATGATTGCATCGCATTGGTTTTGAAGATTTTAAGAAAAGTATCCACTGGTAATGAAAATGATTGGTAGTTAAAAGCTGCATTTTATCAAGAAACCTGTAATTTAAAGCAGTTCAAAGAATTTCACAAAACAAACAAGATTATCAAAAACCTTTATGCTTAAATTGAAAAAGTTACTTTTTGTTTTACACAAATGTGCAAGATATCATTAATTATTTATAAACAATTTAAGAATGTATTCACATCTGCAACATCATGCTCTAACTTGCAAAATGTATTTTTGTTGTTGTTGTTTCCCTTAACTAAAAATTTAAAATCCTTCAAACTAAAGAACGTGTTCTTATTAAATATATAAGGAAATGATGAAAATAATATTAATAGCAGAAAAGTGTAGTCCACAATGTTCAATTCAATATCACTACATGCATGCATGTACACAGCTTGATGTCGGTGTTTGTGTCATACGCAAACAGCCACAGACTTCATGCAAATCAGTAAACCTTCATTATTATTTCTTTCCACTTGACATCATCTTCTCGTTTAACTGGCATCAAATTAAGCTCAGAAAACGGTTTTTCGATGACTAATGAAAATAAAAACAGCGCTTTCTTCATGAAAAGGAACATGTATAACCTCTACTTCCTCAATTCTGGGCCAAATAAGAGCCAAAATTTACAGCACTTCGAATGTCCCTTTAAATTTTCAAAAATTGGTTTTACAGAAAAATGTGAAGGGATTCCTAAATTTTCAAAAAGAATACGGTTTTAAAAATTGTGAAATAGCTACCAAGCTTAAAAAAATATTCTGATAAAAATGATCCTGGCACTTGAAGTTTACTTTTCGCCATTCTGTTGTGACATACAAGTCAGTGCATGAAGATCATGTTTAGTCGGCTATGATTTGTACACATAAAAACACATTACAGTGTATGCTTGGCTGTTGAGAGCTTTAAATTTATTTGAAAAGATGCTTGCGTTCAAAATGTCGCCTACATATCTTTCAAAACAAGGAATTAATATCCCTAAAAAATTCAATTTACGGGTAATAAAAATGCTGTAACAATTTCCTGTGGCAAACGAGGCAATTGAAAAAACGCAATTCATACACGCCGACGAAAAAATCCCCAATCCCCATGTCATAAGCTCAACGTGTAATTTCTGGTTGTACAAATCATCTTTAATTTTAGCTTAAAGTAAGCTTATTTGAGCGACTATATAAGCATCTTACCTTGTCTGAAAAGATGGTTTCTCTTGCTGAAATTCCAATGACAGGGATTTGATAGAAGCTGCAGGCATATGATACCGAAATCGGTGGAGACAATTCATCTTTTGGATGACTCACAATAACAGTAACAACTCCTTTAGCGACCAAATTGTCGCAGACATCTCGAGCTGAACGAATAGGATTTGCGCTTAAAACATAGGAGCTTCCGTTCAACTTCGTTGCCCCAAGGAGACCGCTTGAATTTTCGTTTATTTTGCTGACAGCATCCTCGAAGATTTTCTCGTGCTCTGGAGAGGACAGCATTGCCCCTATTCCGAAGAACTCCGGTGAGGTTCCATCGCACCAAGGAAGAAAGGCGACTGCCGCAAACAAATATCTCACAAATGCAGAGTGAGGTCGGCGATTCATTGCGTCTAATTTTAACCAAATGAGTTTCCTCTCGCTTGGGTTGTCAACGGTAAAAGTTCAAGAACCAAACTCGAAACCTTTGCTCATTCTGTCCATGAGAATATTTGTCGTCTTCCCCGCCAACAAGCCAGCGCATTCAAAATTCGTTTCGTCACATGGTTTCCTGCAACAAAAAATAATTGCTATAGCGAAAGTTCCATAGCAATTTTTTTCCCACTGTGGATTTGGTATATCTAATTGATTTTAGCAGGTTTTCTGAATGATTTTGCATCTCATTTCGTTCCGCCATATTGACCGTGTGACCGTGGAAGCAAAGGAACATGGGTCGGGTAAGTGTGCAATGTTTGATGGGTATTCAATCCCGGGTTCAATCCCTCGCTTCTCCTTGCTTGTGTTCGATCGGGAGCGTGAAGAATGGTGAGTGAAAAAAAGATGACTGAGTCAAAGAGTCCATAACCCTTGCCTTTTTTGTGCTCGCCATCCTTTGTGCTTATCCCACTCTTAAGCCTGGAACAGGCTAATACAAACAAATATTTCATTTTTTTATAAACACTGTATTTAATTTGTTGGGGAGGGCTGATGCAAAATATTTATGCAAGCATATTGAAAAGTCAATAAAGGGGGGTGAGGGGTAGGATCAGCAAAAAAATTGTGCTTCACAAAGGGGAGGGTCAGGAGAATACTATTCTATCCTACCCCCTCTGACCAGTGTCATAAGCACTTTAATAAACGACAAAATTCTTCCTGTTTACCTTTTTACGGAGGAAATATTTCACCCTTAATAAATGGCGAATTTATTGGTCGCAAAATAAATAAGCATTGTATATTAAATTTTTTAAAGAGAAAATTAATTGCTAATTTTATTTTAAAATTAAATGCAAAATTTTTGTCATTATCATATACGAACGGAAAAGATAACGTCTTACACTCCAAAAATTACGCAGGCCACGTTCATGAATTTGTGTGATGTCACACAACTTCACCATTAGTAGCATACTCGGCATTCAACCCAGGTTTGCGCTTGCATTGTCCTGGACCCGAGTTCCACAAGAACAAATGCCCCGGTCCCCTTCAGAGAAAATAAATCATGGTTGAGTGTTATGATTTGTCTGAGGGGTTAAGATTGATTGCAAGGCTTAACATTTTTCTCCTAAACTACGAAACAAAAGGCATCTCAAAGAGTTTGATTTCTGAAAGGACAATAACAGCATAGTTTAATCCCTGTGAGAGAGGTCGCCATGGTTACCAGATAGCGCGCGACTGTTAAGGCCTTCGAACCTCAAAAGTAAACTGATATAAACCAAGAACAGGCTATCATTGTAAACACTTTCTCCGTTTTAATTTACTCAGTCTTTCTTCATTTCTAACCTACTCATTTTTTTCTAAGGTAGCGAAAGACTAGAGGCTAGCCAATGCCTAGACGCGTTTGGTGCGTTTAATAAAGCACTGTGTATAGGGGCTATGTCACGCAATTTTAGGCAATTTCGGCACTGACCAACTTGTCATAAAATTAACTGAAATATCACAATAACGGTTTAAAACTGTAGAAGAACTCAAAAGAAACACAGAAAGGCCAAAAAGGGGCATGGATGGGCAAAATTCGAGAAGATTAAAACGGATTGCGTTCGGGTAAAATTGAAAAACGTCGGCCCGATATTTTTCAAGTTTCTCTCAATTTGTATGAAAGTGTCATTTACAATGCTCGAAAACCATCCTTGTTTGTTATATGGCCATGATTTTGCCAATAAAAGACTTTTGCTCTGCCAATTTGAAGTTTAGAACTCTTAATTAACGAAAATAAATAGAATTTCCTAAAATACCGTGACCTAGCCCCTTTAAGAGAGTGTTGTTAGCTCTTGCTTGAAGTGTTTGTCATTATGAAAACACCAACAAATGGATTCAAAAGCACCATCTTGTTTAAGAAACTTTAAAGTAAAAATAAGACAAAAAAGTATGAGAATCTTTGCCTCACATAAGCCGCAAAAAAGTATAAGATATAGTCCACTGTCCATTGGGACGCCCTTTGTTTCAGAAACAATACAATCGCAAATGGCACTGGTTGGAAATTGCATAACGTCGGCGTTTCTAAAGTAATTAATCTTCGCTTGGAAGCGTCCGAGTAGAGACCTGTTCGCGCGTGTGTTGACTGCAAAGTTAAAAGCGAGTTCAGAGCGCACAACGCGAAAGACTCCCGCGAAAATGCCCGACAGCAGGGACGGCCAAGTTGTTAAATTACCGCAAATTACAGCAAGGGAACGTGGTCCTGGGCCCGCTAGATACTTGCTCAAAACGCTCTCCAAACATGAAAACCATGACATAACCAAACACCGAAATCCCGCGTTCAGCTTTGGCTCAAGGCTTCAACCGATCAAAACGTTTAACAGCCCCGGACCATGCCATCTTCCTATGGATGGAGTGAACCGCTTTGGAATGACCGGGAGTTTCAAGTATTCCATGTTGGGAGCTGCTAACAGTGGTAAAATGACGAAAATCGTTGTTCCGGGACCAGGTAGGAAAAATGTCGTAACTGGTAACTTGTGGTTACCAGCACCCATGAAGTGTAAACATTTAATTCATTCCGAAACACCGGTCTAATAAGATAAACCATGTTGCATAAACAAGTCTGGAATCAACATGTCATGCTATTTCTCTTTCATCTATTCTTTCCAAGTAATGTTTTGGTACGTCTTGCGGTAAATTTTATGAGAAAACCGCTAATTTACTTTTGCGCAAAAACCAACAGAATGCCGGTGTCTGTTCCTTTGTGATAATTTCATCGGAAAGTGTTAATAGGTTCACACATTGTACTTCAAACTCAACATAATTACACCAGAGAAATTATTTTTAAAACAAAATTAATCAATTATCTTCTCTGTAGAGGATCGAGAGATTTTTTAGTGTTGTTCTGGTTATTACGCCAAGGATAAAGGAAGCGGCCTACATTGTAGCTATCGCTGGGCTGCATTTTTAGTCATACAAAATACCAAATGGATTCAAATCTTTTGCGATGCTTTGTGCATGAAGTTTTCAAGGATCAAATATTTGAATTATGTTCTTCTTCAAACGTAAAACATCATGCACTAACTGATTTAAAAAGATTTTTAGGGTTTTGAAGTGAAAATGCAAATTGCTTTGAGAGAAATGCTCCAATGCCGCATTTTATATATTGATAATTACTATAGGCGTAGCGGAGGTGCGCTAATAAATCAACACATATGCATACATGTTCTGGTGAGCATGAGAACTTGTATGTATATATACGAAGTTTACTTAGAGTTCTTTCTAAACAGACGTTTTAATACGATTTTTTTTTCAGTGCTTTCTTTTCCTTGGTGTTTTTTTTTCGCAGCATGTAATAAAGAGTTTGATTGTTTAGAGTCCTATATGGTCCTATATCTAAACAAACACTAAGATTCACTATAGGTATATCAGATATTATTAAGAACTAGCAATGGTATATTACAATTCCTGAGTTTTGATTGGTTAACAGGTTATGGTATATGAGCTCATATACCTTTGATTACAAATATCGTAGCCGATACGCGTCAACGAAAACAGCTGGGGAGCTCAAGTATTGCAATTCTTTTGGGACAATTATTCCACTCGCGCTTGTTGGATATGAGATCGTTACTGAACCAACTCATATCCAACGAGCGCTTGTGGAATAGTTGTTAAACGTTAACGCAAGTGATGCTCTGCGCGGTCGACAGATACAAAAGAGATATTAACGAGGTTTTCGGAAAGAAGACAGAAATCATGCAAACCCTGGACTGATTTTCGGTTAAAAAAAAAAACAGAACAATCGTTGTTTCTAATCACCTTTTTACAGTACGCACATGTCGTACTAACATACATTTACATGTTTTAAACTTTGCACGAGCGGTTTATGGTAAAAGAAATTGGACATCAACACAGTGCAAACTGTAGTCCGTATCATACTGGTACATTCTTTAATGCAGGTATAATTTATAAGTGGTTTGCTAGTTTTGCTATTGTCCAATTGTAAAATTTTGTTTTTGTTTTTGCTTGCTTGATTTTAAAGCAAACTGACTGGTAGGGATTACAGGATGACTCAAATAAAACAACTTGGTTAAATTTTGAGGAAGAAGAGTTACTCTTGACAAAGTTATTGGCGATTTTTTTTTCGCAAATTCGATTTACAGTTACCGCTGGTCACTTGGTGACTTGACGGCTCGCAAAAACTCTATAACAACTTCGGGAACAATTAGAACTTAGTTATCGAAATTAATAAAGGACTTTATTCATGACGCCACATAGAGGAATTTCTGAAGTTATGGGTTTTCGTATCAATGAACTTAGAATAACCAATCAAATAAAGACTAAACCATAACTTCTTTATCAAAATTCACGGCTGCGATAAGACCGTTTGAGGCTCTAATTCTTCCACATGAAAGTCTTGTTTTACTTTGCGTTTGATCCTTCAGCTTAGGTTCAGTGCAAACATGAAAGATTTCCATAGAATTTTATTGGTCTCTGCACTTCTATACTGGGATGCTCTTCAAACTGATCAAACTGATCTTCCGTTAGAGAACAGAATAGTCATTGCTTCTTATCTTCTTGTACAGTACACACGTCTCGTAACAACATAAGTTTAACTGGCATTTCTAAAACTTGGAGCGATTTTGATACCTTGGTGACATCAGATAAGATAAGATAAGATAAGATAAGATACTTTATTAACGTGCAATATACTTAGCTATATAGCTAGTTTCCAGATATTCCACGATATTAAAATATAAATTGTTAAGATTAAACTATAAAAATGCTAACTACTATAAAAATACTACTACTACTATGATTAAAAAAAAAAAAAATGAAATAAAGCGTCATTATTTGACTGATCATCATGGTAACAAGCAAATTAGTTTAAAACGTTAAACCGCGAACCTTGCGGATAAAATCCTTAGTTCCAGCTAAGCTACGTATACTCTCAGGAAGTGCGTTCCAGTGTTTCGCGGCGTAATAACTAAAACGCTTAAGGCCGCAAACCATCACACCCTTTATATTACTTTTTACTGAAGTGTTCAATTAGCGCTGATCACTTCTGTTGCATGGCATCCCACAAGCAGACAAACACAAACTTGATATCATGTCTCGCCTAATTTAACCTGTTCTCAGTATAAATCTAATGAAGAGCGTAACCACTAGAAAGACAAGGAAAAGAGCGCGGAGCGTAAGTGGGTTTCTTTCGCCAATTACTGTAAGTTTTCGGCGCGGAGGACTGCCTGACTGCGAACGAGACAGCGGTCTAACAGTTTTGGGAACAATTAGAACTTCAATTATTGGAAATAATGAAACACTTAAGTCATGACGTCAAATAAACAAATTTCCAAAATCGGCTCTGACTAAAAATAACCCATCTAAAAACAAACTGAATTATTTGCATCTCAGTTATTCTTTTTATTATTTATGATTTTCATTCTCTCTAAGGGTTTTTCCATCCGAAATATCGAGCCAAAATGAAACCGTTTTACATTTTCAGCTTGCTGTCTGATCAGCCTTGTATTTAACCAAGATGCCCCTGTTTGCTTACACAGGCTTTCCATTGGATTGGGAATTCAATGATAAAAGAGAGCTTAAAAGGAGAATGTCAACACAAGTAAAAGCTGGGAACAAGCGTGGAGTCTAAGCGGTCTTTTTCGCCAGTTATTTTTAATTTCCATTTTTTATCGCGCGAGCGGCTGGGGACGAGGCAGTCGCCGAACAGTTTTGGGAACAATTAGAACTCAATTATTGAAACTAATAAATCACAAACGTCATGACGTCATAAACGAATTTTCCTAAATTAGAGTCTTTGCTGATCAGTTCTTACTTAAAACAACCCATGTAATTAACAACAAATTGAATTACTTGTATCTGAATTATTTGTTCTTTATCTTCTCCTTTGTGGAGAAGCGTCACCACTGGTCACGGGACGACTCAAATAACAGCTGCGAAGGAGGCTACCCCTTGGGTTTTGCCTACTGGTGTTTCCAGGCAGGGATTAGGGGTTCACGAAAAGAAAAAGAGCTTAGAAGAAGAAGCGTTAACACGACTAAGAGCCGGGAACGAGGGTGGAGCCAAAGCGGACTTTTCTACAGATTAATTTTGATTTTAGTTTCTTTCGCGCGGGCGACTGGGGACGAGGCAGCCGCCTAACGGTTTTGGGAACAATTAGAACTTCAATTATTGAAACTAATGAAACACTGACGTCATGACGTCACATAAACGAATTTCCCGAAATTATAGATCTTACAGTCTTTGCTGATCAGTTCTGACTTAGAACAAAACATCTGATTAAAAACAAACTGAATTACTTGTATCTGAATGATTCTTTTATTATTTATGTTCTTTATCTTCTCTTGTGTGGAGAAGTATCACGTGACGATCCAAATTATGGCTGCGAAGGAGACTACTCTTGGGTTTGGCCCATCCAAAAGCTGATTTGGCCAAAATAAATCTGTTTTACATTTTAGCAGAGACTAGAGACTGGGGATTCAACGAAAAAAGAGAGAGCTTAGAAGGAGAGAGTTGGAAGGAAAGCGTTAGCACGATTAAGAGCTGGGAACGAGTGTGGAGTCTAAGTAACCTTTTCTGCAGATTAATTTTAACTTTATCAGTTTCTATTACACCGGCGACTGGGAACGAGGCATATCGCCTAACGATTTTGGGAGCAATTAGAAATTCAATTACCGGAACTAATAAAGCACTAAAATCATGACGTCACATAAACGAATTGTGCAAAATTTCAGTCATTGCTGATCAGTTCTGGCTTGAACAAACCATCTTATGTTTTTAAATCTGAATTAACCTTTTGATTATTAATGATCTTGAGCGTCACGTGACGACTCAAACAATGGCTGCGAAGGAGACTGCCTCTTGAAGTTTTCCCACAGGCTTTTCTAGGCATCTGTAGGGATTCAACGAGACAAGGGAGCCGAAAAGTAGAGCGTTAACGCGACTAAGAACTGGGAACGAGCGTAAAGTCTAAGCGGTCTTTTTCGCCAATTTATTTTAATTCTATTTAATGTCGTGTTGGACTGGGGACGAGGCAGTCGCCGAAAGGTTTTGGGAACAATTAGAAACTAATGAAGCACTATAGTCATGACGTCATAGAAACGAATTTTCTGTAACCACAGGCTTTGCTGATTAGTTCTGGCTTAAAACAATCTATATTAGTTTTGTATTTGAATTGTGTTTTATTACTACTACTTATGTTCTTTATTTTCTCTTGTGTGGAGAAGCCTCACGTGACGACTCAAATAATAGCTGCGAATGAAGGAGACTACTCTTGGGTTTGCCCCATCCGAAATATTTGGCCGGAATAAGTTCGTTTTACATTTTAACACAGGCTTTTCTAGGGACTAGGGATTCAATGGAGAGCTTAGAAAGAGAGCGTCAACACGGATTAGAGCAAGGAGCAAGAGTGACGCGGGTGACTGGGAACGAGGCAGCCGCCTAACGGTTTTGGGAACAATTAGAACTTCAATTATCAGAAATAATGAAACACTTAAGTCATGACGTGAAGCAAAAGAATTTTTTGAAATTGCAGTCTGTTCAGATAGGCAACCCTAATCATGTGTAGCTAAGAAAAATAGGCAATTTCCCAGTAACCATTTGCCTCTGTTTCAAAACGAGTCTACCTGCGAAACCATTCATATGTAAATGCCTTCCACCTTAACGTGCAGTTTTCATGCAAATTGAAATCATTTTTATTTGAATGGGTTCGCACGAAGACTTGTTTTGAAACTGATCTGAGGCAAAAGGCAACTCGGAAATGGTCTATGGAGATTTCGTTCGGACTGCATTTGCCTCGCTTTCGTTTGGACGCACATTTGCCTTCCTTTCGTTATTGGACTCGGTTTGACGATCTCACTCGAGTGGCGTCGGTGGCACCTTACTTGGATTTCGATCATGCCACCATTGTCTACACGGGCAATAAGCGTATTGACATACCAGCAATTGCAAGTTCGATCTTGCGCAACGAGCGCTTTGTGACGTCTGATATTGTCTTTCGCGGCAACACCCTCGCGCGAGGTGTCTCGCGGTTTTCGCCGATCGCGCCAAACCCTAAACTAGAGGGCCTGCTTGCAGGCTACATTATAATGATCTTTACTTTGCGATGGGGTTCAGGTTCGAAAAAGTGCGCGTTTTAGCAAGTCGTTACGTCACACCTTCGACTCAAGCCATTCTTGCGTTACGTCACTTTGTCTTTGTGCACGCGCAGCTTAATTATCAATTAAGTTGATTTTTGTGTCAGGATAGGAGCTAAAATGTAGAACAGATTTCGTTACAGCACTTCAATTTCTGAAAAATGTCGCAACAAAACAAGGCTGAAATCCAGATTACGGAAGAAAGTGACGAAAGCAAGGAAGAAAAAGTGCTAATCGGAGCAAAATGTCGGGGACCAGGGCCGGCGAAGTACCTTCTTCCAGGAACAATAGGAATTAAAGGCCATGATATTCGCAAGCAACGATGCCCTGCATTTAGTTTTGGTCAGAGGCATAAAGAATTTTCGTCGAGTTTTAGTCCTGGTCCAAAGTACATGTTCCCTGCTTATGTGACGCGTAATGGAAAAGAAACATCTCCAGCATTTTCCCTGTACAGTCGCACGCCAGATAATATTCACTTTTTTACACCTGGCCCAGGTATTTTAAGATTATTGAAATGGCGAATCGATTGTTATTATAGACTTCAGATCAAGATATCTCCTAGTGAATAATACAAACGATGCTTTAGGACACAGTTACATAATTTGAAATAGTACAACGCCAAGGCGGGTTAAACAGGGGGGAGTAGCAATACTCATAGTCGCTTCATGCTACGGAAACCAGGATAAGCTCCGGCCTGATGGGCCCCTAGGCTCGTATACAGACTTTACCTTTTTTAAGGCGGGTTAAAGAGTTTAAGCAACCAATGACAGCTTATTGTAAGAGTTTTCATAAACTTTAATTATTTGTTGTTTTTTTTTTGCTTGATTGTTTGTTAATTTGCAGTTGTGTTTGTTTGTTTGTTTCTTTTTGGTTTTGACTCTCCCAGTTGGCTCTTATGTGACTCCATTTACTCTTTACTCCACAACTGTTTTAACCACTGAATCGATTCTCTTTCAGGACAATACTCTCCAGAAAAATTCCATCCGCCTCACGAGCCGAGAGCTCCGTGCTTCACGTTCAAGAAACGTACCAAGTACTCATTCAAAGACCCGACGCCTTCCCCCAACTCTTACTCTCTACCACCCCTGATAGGACCAAAAGGAGTGAACAAGCCATCGGGGCCAGCGTACTCGTTAAGCGGGCGATCTACCATTGGTGGATTTAGTGAAGATCTTCAAAAGGTGAGAGTCGTGCATATATACAATCCAAGAAATTAAAACGGTTAGATCCTTTTACTCTCTTCGGAACGAAACCTTACTTTACCATCAAAAGTACAAAAAACTGTGTTCAAAAATATAGAGTAAACAGCTGTTAAAAATTTTAAACTAGCGGTTTTCGATCATTAAGATCATCCGATGCCAACAAACAATCGGAACCTGGATAAACGAAGAATCGTGGAAGCTTTTTACATCGCACGAAATGTTTAGTTTAAATTTTCAGCAGCTTTTCACTTATATTTCATTAATATCTTTATAAATAAAATAAATAAATAAATAAATAAATCACTTTATTAAAGTTTCATTATATTTAGCACTGCTGTGCTAATTGAGGACACTGTAAATAATAAACAAATATTGTATTTATTCGGCAAAATGTTTAAAACTGTGTTTATTTATTTATTTTTCTTTCTAAAATCAAATCATTTATATTTTCCCTTACATTGTAATATTCCATGTTTTGTTGTTTTTAAAAGACGCCCGGCCCAGGGACATACGAAGTTACTCATCCCAACATCAGCAGAAAGAAGATGCCAGCCTACACCATGAATGGACGTAATTACATGCCACAGGACTCCACCCAAAAACCTGGACCTGGACAACACAGCCCTGAAAAGGTAGGCTTGTATAAACCTAAACTAAAACATGGTAAGTATGGCGCGAAACTGATGGCAGCCTCTGAGTTCATCAGAGGTCTTGCATTCATGGCTCTCCCTCCGCAGAGGCTCCTCGTAATAGGAGTTTTCGGTATGGGAAGAATCCGATGAGCAAAGTGAGTGCAGGTGCAAAAAAACGCCCAATGGATCTCTCTTCTTTTGCGCCTGCACTCACCTTGCTTAGCAGATTTCTACAACGAATTCCTCATGGGGGTCGGGGTCGGGTTGGTACCGTTAATTGATCTGTCTTATAAATGTTAACCAAAGAGTTCATGCAAGTTTTATTGCTATCTGTAAAGCCTGTGGCTCAGGTTCTCTCAAACATGGTCTCGACGTCATCTCGAGAGCGAAATGACGTGTTATGCATGATCTTTATTCAGAAAAAAAAAGACGCCAACGCCATGTCTTTGCAGTGATAAAACACAATAGGCATTTTGAAAATACGACAAAAGTTTCAAAAGATCGAGCTAATTGATTATTACATTTTTTAAGTGTTGTGAAATAGCCGGAATGTTCTATGATGGTGCACTGTATGGCTTCGGCTTGTTTACATGCTTAACGCATATGGCTTTCCATGTTTTTATTCTCCATTCCATGTTTTTAAAGAGCAGAAGCGAAGGGTATTATAGTCTAAATGCATAGAAACTAAGTTTAACCAAGGCTAATATATAGGACAACTCGAAAAGCAATAACAGAATTGTCATTAAATATAAAAAAACTTACAAAACTAAATTTGAAGTCCATGCAATAATCCTGTCAGTATTAGCTTCATGAGTATGCTTTCCACAACCGCCAATCTCGCCTCAGTCATGGCATTCTCTGAGTTCAAATCAGGATGACAAGCTCGTCTGCAGGATGATCGCCATCTTGGTTTCCGGGAAGACCCTGGAGAATAAAATTGGCTTCCAACCATTGTGATAGAGGTATTAAAGGTGCAAATTACTAAAAGGGGCGTTAGAGTTCAAACTTCAAACTTGCAGAACTAGATGCTGGAGCTGTGTGTCGGTAAGAAAAACTTTCTGGTGACATCGAAGCAATCTAAGGGTATAAATCGAAGTTCGGCAAGTATTTTGGAAACTTTTCATCTAGACATCAATCGAATATATTGAGGACTCGTATTTGAGTAGCCTAGTTTCTTTGGTTGCGTTAGACGAAGGAAGTCCTTTTACCCACAGGATTTATGATGTCCCGCAGGTATTGTTTGGCTATGCCATTCGATTTCAGGATTTCAGTTCAGATTAGGTTTCTCCTAGTTTCTAACGTTTTTCAATGGCGCGAGTAGAAAATGAAGTTCAAAGAATTAGGAGGTGCGCAGTGGCATCCTTAGTGCTGTAGGGTCTTATTGAAGTTTCAATACTGCCTTGAGAGTGTGGATCTGTGGAGTTATCAAGAGTACTGTTATGGCTGCCAACAGGTTATCGTTCGATTGCACGGCAATTACATTATGTTTTACCTTTACCGGTTTTTGTGCACATTGCCGGTGTGCTTGTTAATTGTTTGGTGCATCTCGAGGGAGAAGGAAAACCGGTTTAAGCGTAAAGAGAATAATGATGAAATGAATTTATCACTCAACAGGTTAACAAAGGACTGAGTTATTCATTTGGCATTAGACACTCTGAATACATGCTGCCCATTAGAGAAGATCCATTCGATCATTAACCTGACAGGTTGCGAGGTAAACGCTACCCACCCCTCCCTACTGAAAGTGTATTCAACGCGTTTATCTCCACAGTAACCACTACAATTGCATCTTTTCATCTCCACCTTACATTTCCATTCAACATTTTAACGTTGTCTCGCTCTCACTTCTCTGCTCTGCATGTTTTACAGTTTCTGTCGAGTCATACTAATGGCATGTTAACGAGCCTAATTAAAGGGGCAGTATCAGCAAGATTTAGTGCTACTTGAAACTCCAATGAATGTGTTAGTATTAACTGGAAATCCACTAACAGTTGCCTGGCGTTGCTGAAACACACTGTACTGGTCACGAAGAAAAAGAGTCACGAAAGTTGTTTGAGACTGGTGTGGCTACGGACAGGTAGGAAAGAAGTGGTCTAAAACTTGAAAACGTCGGGCCGACGTTTTCAATTTTGACAGTGTTACTTGGAGGAAAATCACTAAATCATTGATTATGGTTTGTTTACATCTTAAAGACTGCGGTTATGCTTTTTTTTGTCATTTAAAGGTTTTTTTGTTGAACAGTGAGTGCACCTTTATAACTCCAGCATAGATTGCACAAAAACTTAGTAGAAAACCTCTCGTGATATAGCCTGCGAGCAGGCTCTCTTTGGGGCCTGCGAGTTTGGTAGCAGCGCGCGAGAGGCCGCGAATAGCGAGCCCCCGCTCCGCTCGCCGTAACTCGCGGCTTTGCCACTCGCGCGTTCCCCCCATAGAGAGCCTGCTTGCAGGCTACTTGTGATACTGCCCCTTTGTGAACCATTGCCTACTCTCACTAATGGCATCATCATTCGCTTTCAATACATCCGTTACCACTGTGACAACCATTTGCCTCGATAATGTCACGTCATCTTCTGAGTAACGCTGTATCGCACCGTCGTCACAGAATCAGATTAATCACACTAATATTGCATCATTCAACTCGCCGTTTACATCTGCAATAATGCACTGTTTTCTAACGTCATTGGATAACACCACGCCACACCCACTCTTGGTTGTAACCGCTGATTAATTACATAGTTTGAACATTTTGTCCAGTCTTCAGTCAGAGGAGTCAGTGGAACCCATTTAGGAAAGAGTGTTATTTAGTGATTCAGTTTCAGGAAAGGGAAAACAGAGGCAGCTAGATAACTTTAATGTAGGGACCAAGTGCCTTTTTTGGTCGCCATCCCTTTTTCGGAAATTTTCTGAGCCAGCATGAGTCGCTGAGACAACAATTTCAGGACGCCGATACCTTGCTCTGATTGGATAACAAAAGTCGAAACCTCTTCAGTTACATTCTACGAAGATTCCCCGAGGACAGGTACCTGGCTCGTGGCAAAAACAAAATAAGTAGATTCACCTTGCGCGTATAACCAGGAAGGAAATTATGTCAGCTAGTCCAGACTTGAATAAAGCTAAACCTTTCGTGGAGAGTTGTGCTGTTATCTTGTTATTAGCTTCTAGTAAGACTCGTGGCAGGTAGTTAATCTTTAACTGAATCCTAGTAAACAACGACCTGTAAGTTTGGGATAAATGAGTTTGGGTAAAGGAGCTTAGTGAGGTATTAGGATTGTAGACCAATCAGGGGGCAATATTAAACCGTTTTTTCGCTGTGGTGTGGGTAAATAATTTATTATTGTATTGTTAAACAAAGTGGCCTACACGATAGCTGTTGTTGTAATTGTTTAAAAGGTTCAAGGTAGAAGAAAGGTAATACAATGAGGTAGTCCCTTTACACCTTCCTACATTTAGTTTACCAGCTGCTTGAACTTGACAAGATAAATTTCCTTTTTATACATGTACGATCAAACAACGGACATTCATTTTCCCTTAGAGAAATGATGAGGTACATTTTCCTCAATCTGGAAAACCTTGATTGTCAATAACAATGTGCATAACCAGTTTACACGTAATGCCATGATCGTGTAAAGAAAAGAAAGTTAGGAAGCGTCATTCACAAGCTGCATTAACAGTATTAGGACTCACAAACGAAATTTCCAGGCAGACTCATGGAGATAGAATCAATGATCTAATGCTTTGCCTGTCTCTTTCATTTTTTAGGTCGTGTACAACAAACCTACTGCACCGAAATTCAGCTTCGGAATGAGACACAGCGATTACATCACTGTTCCACTGCTAACCAAGACGTGATAAAAAAAAACAATCAACCATATTTACAAGTGACGTTGTAGTCACGTGTTCCATAAATGTACAGAATCTTTACTGATAATATTGCTTTGAGAGAGTTCCGTTAAAGTAAAAGCTATCGTATCGCAAATAAATATATTCTTCGAGGAAGACGGAAATCTCTTGTGTTTTGTATTTATTCGGCCGTATATTAAATCAGTTCACATCACAAGTTCTAAGTTAACACGGGAATGATTAAGTTGAAGTAATGGTACTCAGATCTTATCGGTTTTCTTACTCAATAGTAAAACCCACGAATTACAGCACTAGTTATATACGCATGCGTTTTGTAAAATATTCTGAGAAAAATTGTAAAGAAAATAAAAAGAGGATTGAGTGACAATACTGTGTCTTGGATTGTGGAAAGTTGCTGATAATGAGGTCTGCTCTGTACTATTATTAAAACCAAATCGTACCTCCAACCCGCGTACATTGTTACACTGTAAACAACCGTTTACTGGTAGTTCATACTTTACCTAAAATAAGAAAATTAGAGTATTTACAGTTGTCCATACATTGTAACTTAATAAGTGACGCTCAGATTTTGGATAAAATTTAATTTGGGTTTATTTTCGTTTCTTTTTCTTCTTTTTCTTTGAATGACCGCTGTTCATAGTGCCACTCAGGCTCAAAGCTGCCATGGCGTCAGCCGCAGACTCTTCTTCCATGGGCTCAGCCTTGACTTCTTTTGATGATCCCGCAGCTCCAGCAGCCTGAAAAACAATGTACGCGAGTCCAATTTGACAACGAAAAGGAATCTTAGATTACTTAAAGAAAATTAACTTAAAAATAGAAATATTACCTCGTGCTCCTCGTGAACAGTTTCTGCTTCCGTTTCAACAGTTTTAGGCATCAGTCTTTCCCTTGATTCAAAATGTCGACGAACTAGGGCATAATAATAAAAGATTTTCAGGCAAGAAGATTGACTCACTGGAGGGCATTTTACAAAGTTAGCTTTAGAAATCGCCTTTTAGATTTGATATCGCTTTGATTCGTTTTCCATCCGAGAAATAAGTGACAAACGGAGTGAGAATGCGGTTGTAGTCTTGTTAGTTTAATTTCTTCAGTGAAGAATATTTCTGAAGACTGTCTGGACATTGTTTGGCCGACCGACCGACCGACCGACCGACCGACCGACCAACCGACCGACCGACCGACCGAATGAGCGACTGACTAACCGACCCACCAACCGAATGAGGGACTGACTAACCGACCTACCCGACCTAGCGGCCCACCCACAGCCTGAATGATGATCTGAGTGATTGACTTTGATAATTACCTGGGTTACTCTCTGTTATATCGAAGACTGTCAAACCTTGCTTCTCGCCGCCAAAACAGAAAACAAATGGTGCATCAGGACAACAAGAGCTATTAAGAATTTTCCCCTGTAAGAAAAAAAAAAACAGAGAAAATCAAGAACGTATTACAAATAACTTTCCTTCAAAAACTAAACTCTAACATTCGTTGTCAACTTACCACTTGAAGACTTCTGGACGCTACGAATGACGGTTTGTTATCCTGTAATGAAACAAGGTAAGTTATGTTATATTAACCAACACGTCGACATGACTTAGTCTTAAAGGGAACCTCTACTCTTGACAAGTTGACGTTGAATTGTTTGAAATGATTAAAAGTCGTAATCTTCTTTATATATTGTTACTATCAAATGTTATTTCTCCCTTGTTTTGTTTCAAACAATTCAACGCCAACTTGTCATAAAAGTATCTAGAGGTTCCCTTTAAAAGTAGACAAGCAAATTACTAGTGTGTCACCTGACCTGTATATCCCAGACTTTCACAGTCTCGTCAGCTGAAGCAGTAACTAGACATCCGGGAACTTGGCTGCTTAAAGCAAGTCCTACAACCAGTACAGAGGGGAAACCAGAATTGTGACATAAATGTCGACAACATGCAGAACAAGAGAAGAGAGGGAGTGGGGAGAGTGAAGGGAACTCTTTAAATTTCTTCTACAAGACATCCTTCGATTCTTAAATCTCGTCTTCTCTTGCCTCCTCCTTCTGTAATTGTTACGCAGATTAATGTGTTCGAATCAAACAGGAAAAAGTTGTCCGAGTACGACTATGACAATTTGCATAATCAATTCTTATTCCCCAAAATGATATGCCGAGGGTTCAACGTCACGTATAACCACGAACGAAGGGCTAAAAGGTTTTCCTAACCTCTTGCAGATTCCAAACATTTACAAGCGAAGGTATGGTAGTACTAACTGTTGCCTTCATGAATATAAAACATTAATCAGAATTTCAATCTTCAATGGCAACGTCATCAAGGATTTGATAGGAGGAAAGTGAACCTTGGGCGAGGGTTTCTCACCTGGTATTGCGTCATCGTGCGCTTTAAGAGTAAATACTGGTGTGTCCGTTCTAACGTCACAGCAAAACACGTGACCAGTTTCTGTGCTAACCTACACGGAAATGACCAACCAATGGATTAACGATAAAAGCTAACAAATGTTCCTTTAAAAAAACGTATTAAATAACTACACATAATTATAGTATCGCCCTATTTTTAATAAAAATACACAATGGCTATACTAAAGGAGCCATCCTGATGTCACGTCTTCAGCAGTAGTGTACTTGTGTGACTGGAGAATAAAGAATTGATTACTGATTGAATGCTTCTGTTACTGTCAAATTCAGAATACCGTGAACATCTGAAATATTTCAGGAATGTTGATTGTGTAGTGACCAATCACAATGAAATTCTGGAACACTCAAGCAAACCTCAAAACCACAAACTAATAACCGTTGCTGTTTGCGGTTTAGTTTTCTCATGCCCGATTGGCTACATACATACATACATACATGAACTTTATTTAAAACTCGAATTTCAGAGTAGCTTGATAAAAGGCTAATATCTTCGAGAAAATAATGGTATAAAAGAAAAACAAATGAAGAAAAAAAATCTATTTACATTAAAAATCTAGTACATTACACAATAACATTCCATTAATATTTCTGGTGTTCACGGTTTTCCGAGTTTCACAGTAACGCTTGCCAGACATGGCACTTGTTGCCCGGATTCAGGTGTGCTGCATGATATTTATTATGATAAAGATGAAATGTCCACTTGTCATGAGCCCAATGGGGGCCTCCCAGACACCACTTGGGCGCTCTAACCACTGACCTGCGAGAGACTCTTAGTGACCTAGGCCATGATATTTATTATTGAAGATTTACTTACTAAAAAGTTGTACGGTGAAAAATGATTCCACACGACTCTTTCCACCTCTGCATCGAATTTCCAAGCTTTGATGTTACTCTGGGAAAAGAAGAAATTCTTACTGTGAGAAAGACTGTCGGTAATGTGTCGGCCAACAGTTGGCCGACAGTCGGCCAACAGGTTATTCTGGGAGCTGTTCTTCACTTTCACCAAATATACACAAGTAACCTTAGTCTCATTCACAAAACAAACAGCCACCCTTCTAAATTCTTGCATTTATTTTGTAGAGATCTCGTTGATAATGTCTAACCACATATGAGGGTTCAGTTACTTTCTCGAATGCCGAGAAAAAAAACGATGCTTTGTAATGTACAGTTACCTCGGGACTTCTGCAATCAACCACTTTGGCCTTCCTGTTAACATGAGAAGAACATTGAACAAAGCATTAAATGCAAAAAACGGCAAACAGAAATCGTTGAATGCGGACAGCATATTCTAGGCTCTTGCAAACAAGAGGCAAGAGGCTAGGATGCATTCATTTTCCACCATTTTCTCGTTCTAAACTATAAGCAGGCCCTGTTTAGCCTTAAGAGTTCAAAGGCAAGAAGTGAAGAAAGCGTGCGTTCTATGGCAATTTTTCCCCCTTCCTATTTTCCATTCTTAAAAACTTATTTCTTACAAGCAGTTTATTTATCTCATCGTCTTGTGTTCATTTCTCACTTTAGGCTGAATGAACTGGAAATTCTGAGTTGTAAGCAAGGTACATACAACTGATGAGAGACAGTCCGTGTCTACATGTACCGGTAGTTTTTTTCTCCTTATTCAAAATCTTCAGCCAGGTTCAACTTACTTATCAAAAGCCCCTGTAAGTATTGACTGTGATTCATATGGATGCCACTGTAAGGACTGCACCTGCAACAAAAAATTATGGAAAAAATTGAACAAAATAATTATGCAATGCCTTAGTTTGGAGATAAGCCCTAGTACAAGACAAATAGTACACATATATTATCAAAATCATATTTATAAAAATATAATTACAATATAATCAAATCTCCTGCAGCCCGTTAGTGATTTTATACAGTTAGTGCATAATAGTCAGAACTAAACAAAATGGAATTATTGTCTTCTAGTATCTAACAGTGTAACAACTAGTTCACTAGCCTGTTCCAGGCATACTGTTAGTCGCTCCTTGCCTTAGTCCTCTCATCATTTTTCTGCTCACCATTTGTCACGCTAATCCCAAATTTCGCGCTGCTCCCCAACTAACCAAACGCCTGGAACAGGCTTCTAGTTCATGGGCTTAATAAAATCACTCTTTACTTCCAAGCTCCATTTACATGTACATGTATTATTGCCACAAGCTTTTGATTATAAACATAAGATGCAGCAAATTTTTCAATAATAAATTCTTCTTAACTGCTTTCTCATCCACTTGGTCTTTTCACAAGATTGCTGCTCTAGTCTTATCATGCAAAGAAACAAATATTGCATTTACCTTATCTTTGTGATGTCTTAAAATGTGTACAGGTTTTGGCTGTGTGAGGTCCCACAAAATAACAGAGTGGTCTGCAGAGGCACTTGCTAAAACATTTCTGGAATATTACAATTGAAATCTTAATATTAGAAACAGTTTTATTATTATTCACCACGGATGAAAACACTGATAACAGAACACATTCCTAGAACAGTGAATATCAAGTGAAGTGTTTTATTCTTACTTTATACAATAAACTAATAAAAAGCAATCCTTTAACAACATGTACGCTCACTAGACTACAAAAGTGTCTCATTCCTTATTCTCTCAAGATATCTTTGCACAATGCATGAAATAGAATGAGCTCCAAAACACTGAATGATATTTGTTCTATTTACGTACCTCACAAGATGATTCCACGATAAGTCAAGAACTGCATCACTGTGACCTTCCTCTGAATTTCTTGATTTCTGCATGAAAAGGAATACAAATGTACTAATAATGCCACATATTTACTAGCCTAGATACCTGACAGTCCCTGTTGCACAATAATACACAATTTACTAGGACATACTAGCCTTCAGACCTATAAATTATAAAGAAAGTTTTCGGACCTTTTTTGACTTTTTCCGCTTTCTCTTTCCCAGGGAAACAACAGGTTCTAGTGTGTCCACCAAATCAACATCCCAGATATCAATGTAAGGCTCCATTGTTCCCACAGCAACAAAGTTAGCTATGGGGGTTAAAAAATAATTGCTGATTAGCATTGAATTCAAACAATACTTAATCCCTGATTGGTGCAAGTTCCTTGTATCTGGAAAAAAGAGATTGTAACATCAGTCAAAATGCATTACATGTCACATGTGGTGAATCTACATACAGTAAGTCAAAGCACAAGGAGTTGATTATTAATAATGTTACAAATAATGCCATGAACTAATCTTAAGTCACTGTCAAGTTCCTTTAAACTTTTTAAATCTATTTCATTGACACAGACTTGATCTTTATCTCAAACCCACATTAGTTGTTTTCAAACTGTGTGTAGGGCATATTTTTTAGAACATTTAAAATACGAGATCAGTAAACACAAAACAAACACAAACACAAAATTTGCAACCACAACAACAACAAAAAAGATTTACAACACTGCTCTAATATATATGGTTCCAGAGAATATGGACCACGCCCACAGAAGGTCATTGGAAATTCTAAATTATGGAGGGGGGAGCTTCCAAAGCCTGTTTTAAAGGAAAGCATGTTCAGCTGTTTAACTGGAATTTGTAGATGGGTGGGTGCACTTGCGAGGCTCAAGCCAAAACAACAGGTTCCACAGCAAGTCAGCATGCCTTGGTATTTTCTGAAACAACACATTGTAAGTAATCTGGAACTTGATCACTTGTCAGTGAGAGTAGTTAAACACACACCTGGCTTGCTGGGATCTTCAGGATCAAAATCAAGCCACTCAATTGTCAAAGGAAATGCTTCAAGTAGAATATCATGATGTACATACTGGCTTCCTTCCTCTTCATTATAAACTGAAAAGAAAAAATATATACTGGTAATTTGAAAAAAATTCACAGGTACACTGTACATGAATTTTTTTTATACATGACAGTACACTACAGTATGCCGTACACATCAATGAAAACATAATGTTCAAATATAATTCTGGAACACATAATCACCTGATATCTCTAAAGTACTGAAATCCTGGTCCACATGCCCAGCCACTATTAAATTATCATCTGGTTTAATATTAAAATCTTCTTTTTCATCTTCTTCAAGATCCTTCATATGCAAACAGAAGATAATGACTTGAGAAAGCGGAAAAAATCTACAGATCTATTTAAGTAAAAATAAATGATTATAAGAAATTTGGTTTCGACTTGAAAATATTACCTATGTTCAGGTAAATTTTTAGAATTTACAGAGAATTGTAAAGCACAAGTAAAAAAGGAAACTGTCAGATTTTAACTCACTGGATCTTTGAGAGTGATGTAGGGATCATCTTTATGTGAAGCGTAGTATGTTACACCAGCCATTCCTGCTCCAGACATCAGCTCCCCTGTTACCAATAGTTAACAAATAAGCATCAAATTCAACTTAACATTAATTTGAAGTTTACACTAATGTTTTCAAATGAAAAGTGAAATGATGATTTGGATAAAAGTGAAATAAATGAAGGGTTCTCAAGTTGAATACTCAGAAAATAGATTTTCCGAGTCCCCCAACGGGAGTTGAACCCATGACCTTCCAGGAGCTTGTGGTGAGCAAGGTCATTTACTAGGTTGTTACGTGGCACTTGTGCTGCCATCTGCAAGGCTTGATATGTCAAAATGATAAATGTGGACAAATGATTTATAAGTGAAATGGTGTCATATCGAGCCTTCCTTGGGTTCAACTCCCACCTTCTTAGTATTCGACTTGATCATGAGAACGCCTCTTCATTTATTTCACTTTATCCAAGTCACCCTTTCACTAAAATCATTAATCCACATTTATCATTTCCACAAATCGAGCCTTGCAGACGACAGGACATGTGTCACATAATTAATAAGAACGGAGTAAATGACCTCGCTCACCACGAGTCCCCCATAGCTCAGTGGTTAGAGCATCTAACTGGTATCTGGAAGGTCATGGGTGCCACTCCCATTGAGGAACTCAGAAAATATTTTTTCAAAATATTCGACTTGAGAACACTTCTTCATTTATTTCACTATTAATAATATTGTTTTTGTTTTTCCACAAAATCAACTAAACGAATTCATAATTTTGAAAAACTCTGATCTCAAAACAACTTTTTGCTTACCAATTAAAACATTTAGACTTTGTTTTTTCTTACAAAACAGAGTCAACTAGAGTGTTCATTTTTACCAGTGACACATAAAGAGAAGACATCAAGATGTGGTAAACCTGTCAGTGATCCTCTCAACTTCATCTTGTGGGCGATTATTATTTTTGTGTTCCTGGTAAATTTTTATGTCACCTGTACACACAGTGCAACTAAACAGATAGTGACACAATAGAGAGACTCAGTGTATGTTTTACCTTCTAAATCTTCATCACTATCATAATGTTCCAGATCATACAAGTCTGTGATGTCATCATCACCATCATCATCATCATCATTATCATCCCTGCATTTTACTGCACTTGATTTGGGTTTTGATTGATTGACTTCATTTGATTGTCCTTCTACCTCCTTTTCTGCTTCCTCTTTTTCCCTGCAGAGCAAAATTTAGCATAGGACTTATAAAATCTTATAAATTTTGAATATTATATTTTTAAAAATTCATGTGACACTGCAGAGTGGATGGTTTGATTAGTGATTTTATATGAATTGAGTTGTAAGATCAATAATCATGATAACCAGCCATTAATTGAAGCTATATAAATTCATTTAAATATTATACATATTGAGATCATCATTAGGAAGAGGAACCCAGCCTATTTCAGAAATTGTGGAGAACGTTAAGATTGGAGAGGAATGGCTACATCGATCTCATGGCCATGATGCCAGATCTGTAGACTTTGTGTCGTTGGCTAGTGATTAGGGTGGTGGAATTGTAATATGAAATTCCCAAGCTCAAATCCTCACTTCCGTCACCAGTAGATTTTTGCCAGGTGGTCCTGAATTCAACTCCAACTAGTCAGGCTCCCACCAGTAGGGATTCTTAAAAAGTATCTGTTTTACCAACAATATGTGTTTGTCTGTTTACAGTGTCCTCAATATTACTAGCAGAGCAGTGCTGACTTACCGTACATGTACACTTAAAAACTGATTTCTCAAAATTCATTTTTTGTTTACCTTAATTTCTCCTTTGCCTCATCTATAATTTCTTGAAGTTCTTCCTTTGACAAAGCAACCTGTTAACAAATGGTTTCCAATTTGAAATTATAAAGTAGATGATAGATAGATACCGGAAGATGCTTTATTAAAACTAAATTGCAACCCGAGGGTTGAATAATATAGTTTTTTACAAAAAAAAAATTTACAATGGTTAAAAAAGGTTAAAATTTCTTATATATACAAAAAAATATACAACTATAAAACGTCAAATATTTAAAATTTGAGCGCATTGCTAAGAATAAATGAGTTCTTCAATCTATATGTCTTAAAATTAGCATTGAATTTTCGTTTCTTCCTCAAATTGTAGTGACAGGTGTTCCTCTCTGGGAGTAAATTATGGAGTTTGTTATTCCTGTCTTCTACAATCTTTGAAAAAAGCTTGTTCGCTAGGGACTGTCTTCTTGCTGAAAGAGTTTCAAGACCAGCCTGAGCCAAGGCTTCTTGGTAGGGCTTGAAAGGAAAAATGATGCGCATTGCCCTCCTTTGGATCCTCTCTAACTCTTCTGAAAGATACTTTGGAAGACTATCATGGAATACTGGACAAGCATATTCAGTAAGAGGACGAATACAAGTTCGATAAAATTGAATTAGCTCCTGTGTGCCGAGACCAGAGTGTTTGAGCTGTGACAGACAATACATCCGTTTCCTAGATTTCTTTCCGATTTGTACACCATTTTATTTAATTTGCCCTCAGATGGATCTGCTTTGCAAGTAAATCCTTAATCATTGTCACTGTCACTTTTTAGGATTACCAGTAGATGTATGTAAATACCGTGGTTCAATTTTACCCCAGGTACAATCAGGCATTATTTTCCTTTGTTTTATATTCATTATCATATATTACCATACTCCAGAACAAAGGAAAATACCAAATTGCACCAAGGATAAAGCTGAATTGACACAAACTAGGCAACACAACATAAAGAGACATTTAACCCAATATGATATGTGAAATTCAAAGCTTCCATTGTAAGAACCAATTGATTCTGGCTTCATTTTCAAACTACATCAGTCATCAGCAATTTGGAGCACAAGCACTACTATTTCAGCCCTTTTCTTAAGCAAACAATGTTCTATTAAGCCATTAGTCCACACAATGTGTAGACTTCCAAAGCTCATAGTGGGGTAGCACCAGTCGCAACTCCTTCCCGACAAGATTACCAAGGTGCATTCAACGTGAAACTCATGCCAAAGATTTGCAAAGTATACATCAAGATATTAAAGGATTGTGTTGAAAAAAAAAAAAAAAGATCAATGCCAACGATCTCCTGCGTATTAACTTGCATGGAATACAGCCTGGCAAGATTAGTATGGGGCTATGCATCAATCTGTCCACAGTAATACTTATTGATGCTCATGGAATTGAAAGGGTTTTTGGAGGAAGAGTCTACCAACAAAGCTACCTGATTTTCATCAGTAATGTGACACTCAGAGTATCAATGAGTTTATTTCTCATGCAAAATGATAATGTTGATGGTGTTTGTGGTGTTTTTAGCACTTGAAGGATTTGAAGCCGACTTCATAAACAAGCTTTTTAAATAAAAAAGCCCTTAAATGAGGTCGAGGACTATGTTGATGTCAATAAGCGTAAGTGAACTACTTGCAATAGCCAATGATCAGTGTTGCTGAGATTAAGTGAGAACATTGATTATTAAAGAATGCCCTACCTTATCAGGGACTGCTTTCGCCACTCCTCGTTTAATCCACCCTAAGCAAGTAATCATTTTTCACATTCAAGTTTTCTTTTCGTCAGAATTACTCGATAAAATACATCTTAAAAGTTAATTCTTCCGTAAAAGGTACAGTGCCTAAATCCTGAATGTATGTTTCTTGCAAGGCTTCACGTGCGGCTGAGCGCGACAGACTGGACACTAGTATAGATGATAGATGCTGACCAAAATGACCGCCGAACATTACTCACAATGACTGGGGGAGGGGAGAGAGAAAAAAGGTTAAGCAATTTTTAACTCTAAAATCTCGATGAAAGAATATAGCCAGGGTTTTGTTCTATGTTTGCTGTATTTTGCCATTTCTAGTCAGGGGGAGAACTATGAGAAAAGGCTTGATGACTATTTTTTCCCTTTTCGCCTGTAATGCAAATGTGGTACACAGTAGGGATGGGACGACCCGCTAAAGAAACATTTTTTTTAACTTCACCAAAGCAAAAAAAGGCAACGGAATATTCCTAATGCTTACTTTTTATTCTATATTGCCGTTAAAACTTCCTTGTTTAGCATTCAATTGTGTAAATCCAGTAAAAACTAATGTTGCGTGATTGTACCGACTAGACCTCCCTCGCGGATAAAAACATAGCGTGACCGTGTTTGGGGGACGCGTGATGTCTGCGCTGGAGGCCAGTGTTTCAGTTCTTTGATCGTCTCAGACCTGGATATTCTGATTCAAGACAATGGAGACCGTTTCAGGGATACCTCTTGTAGATTTTGCCGCCATGAGCGTAGAACACGAAACTTTTCCTCCTCCGGCAGATGGCATGGTCCAAGAAATCGCCAAACAAATTTACCAAGCATTCAGCACTGTTGGATTTGTTTACCTCAAGAATCATGGAATCTCACAAGCTAAGGTGGATTACTTGTAGGAAGCGTTTGGGTATAGCCTGGGCTAATATATTTGTGGATATGAACATTGAAAATTCAAAAACAATATATCGGAAAAATGTTTGTCAACCAATGAAAGGTCACGAATTACTTTGTGTTCCTTTTTTCATAGGTCGATGAGACGTTTGGAGTTATGGACAAATTTTTTACACTAAGTAAAACCGTCAAGTCAAAGTATGGGAAAAAGGGCGAGTTAGATGCTAATGGATGGGAAGCTTTGGAAAGAGAAATGTAAGATGATAACTGTATGTCATATCAGTGTGCATTCTTAACCCGGTCAACAAGTTTCAACTCCTTTAATAAACTTTTCAAGAGACTTTTCACTGTCTTGAAAGAGAAAATGGGCTAAAGGGTATCAGAGGCCAGGCATAGGCCATAGTTGGTAGAGTCCCCTCTACCAACTATGCATAGGCGGAGGATATGACAACATATTATCTGCCCATAGTGATGACTTAATTTTGACCATTTTAGTAGATTTTCTAACCAAATTTTCTACTGAAAACAAAGTCTAGTGACTCTTATGACCATCTACAAGTCAGTGCCCTGGGGGTGGGGCATTTAAAGTAAATCTTAGCTAAGATTAATTTCCCTGCCTATGGTGATCTATGCCAACCGTAAAAAAAAAATCATAAAAATGTGTTCTAATTTTGGTCAGCTTCATGAATGTCCATGGCCCCTACACAACCAGGAATGAGCAGAAATATGGCCATACTGTATGCACTCTATTTCTTCATTATGTCAAACCTTATCTTCTGCTACGATCGATTATGGCAATCTAGCAATGCGCATTTCTTCTCATATGTCAAAGTATATACCATACAATTATTTTTCAACCTGACCAACCTGACATGCATGGGCAGATAAATTCATTCCGAAATTGCTTTAACCAGAAAACAATGTGTTGTTCAGTGATCAGTCCATGCACCAGCTGGCTAGGGTAGCGGGGATGCTTAAAGAAAAAATCAGTAATGATAAAAATACCCCCCCCCCCCCCCAAAAAAAAAAAAAAAAAAAAAAACTGGCAATTGAATAAGATCCAGATTCTGATTTTCAGCACTGATCCTACAAAACCAGGTGACCTAAAGGAGTCCTTTGATATTGGAGCTTTTGATGACAAGAAATTTGTAAGTTCTGTCAATTATTTCCCAGTTCAGTAGAACTCGATCAGTTAAATTGCCTCTTTTTATATAGTCTAGTTCGTAAATGCTACAAGTTCATGCAGAGTTTGAAACACTTCTTTTGCAGCACTGGCCCACAGAAGTTCCTGAACTTCAGCCAGCAGTAAAGAGCCTCTTTGATGTACTAAGTAGTCTTGGAGATAGAGTCTTACGTGCCATGGCTATTGGTTTAGGACTGGTACGTACCTGGTATAAACTAAAAACCCTTTTCAAAATGAAACTATCCAAAACAATACTGTCAATTAAGTTTAGGAGAATCAAAGATCATCAACACATTAGCTCTACAGTTAAAGAAAGAATGTGAGGGGTGGGAGATTACTCTCTGGCATTTATAAGTAAGGATGCTCTAACTGCAATTTTTCATGAAAGTTCAACTTGCAGACTCAATATAATAATATTCAAATTATAATGGCATTCCATCCCTGAAATTAAGGTGTTTATAAAAAAATAAACACTAAAAAAACTAACAAGGGTTTTCAACCAATAAGAGCACATGTATGAATACTTTTCCTTTAGCCTGCAGATACCTTCAAGAGGTATTACAAAGATGTTGGCACCCAAAATGGCACAGCAATTCTGCGCTTCAACTATTACCCAAGAATAACTGATATTGAACAAATCAAGCCAGGGCAGATACGATGTGGAGAACACACAGATTTTGGTGGTATAACTCTCTTATTTCAAGATGATGCAGGAGGTCTGGAGGTAACTCAGGAGCAGATAAATTTCATATATAGACATTTTTTTGAGAGTGATAGAATTTAAGGCACCTGTATTTTTGTCACCTTTGTTTACAGTGCAATCATATAATTTTTTTATTATAACAATTATTTTTCAATCATCCAGGTTGTCAATAGAGAAAACAAATTTGTTCCGGCAACACCTATCCAGGGAACAATACTTGTCAACATTGCCGACTTGATGCAAAGATGGACTGCAGATAAGTTGGTTTCCACAGTAAGTACAGTATGTCAGCAGCTGGTAAACATGTGAATATAATAAAAATTACATGTCGACTGTATTGTACAATGTAAGTAATAAAAAAAGTCATAATATATTAACAACAGTAACAATAATAATAATTATTATAAGAATAAGAATAAGAAAACTACTACTATTATTATTATTATTATTATTATTATTATTATTATTATTATTATTATTATTATTATTATTATTATTATTATTATTATTACTGGTATATTTGATATTTATAAGAAGGTTAATTTAAAGAATGGTAAAAATGTTATAATTAGTTTAAGAAATTAATAATATTGCAAGTACTGGAACTGTAAATTGTATTGAAAGCGGTGTATATGATTTGTGCTGTATAAGTATATTAGTTGGATTACTTAGGTACTGGGTAATTCCATTTTGAAATACAGGGCTATGTATAGTCAGATGATGTACTGTACTTACTTTTTTGAATCCTCTCCCAGCTACTGCCAACAGTTCATGTCAAAATTAGCATCTCAGTGTCCAAGCTCTATTTTATTTTATATCGGCTAATTCTGATCAAATTTGCTGTTGTCATTTTATATTATTCTGCAGGTTCACAGAGTGATCATCCCTGAAGAGGAACTCAAACGATGCACACCAAGACGTTCTGTTGCATTCTTTTATGATCCTGATTGGAAAGCAAAGATTAAGTGCCTGGATGGTTCAAACAAGTATCCACCAATCAAATGTGGCGATTATGTCTCACAAGTCATGAGTGGCACTTTCAGCTTCTAATTATATTCAGGAACTGATATAAAATAAAATAGGTCCACAAGGCGTACATGTGTCTAGTGCTGGGTAATTAAGCTTTATGCATTTATTGTGTTGTATGGTCACTGTAGCGCATTATAAAGGATTTAGTTGGCAAAGACTTGAGGTGTTGAAGAAGGGTCAAAATATCAAGCTTCAACAGTGTAGCAAAGAAATACAATAGAAATAATAAACAGGTGCAAGGTGATCTAGGAAAGCTATCTGGAGTAGACATTGAATGATTTTTTGTAGCACGACCTAAGAAAAGCACACATTCTGATAAGTCAATTTCGCATCTACTATTTGCCCATGGGTGGATGCTAACGAATACCTTCAACTTGAGCGTGCACATAATGTATGCGTCTTTGCCATGAGCATGCACTTGTACTGTCACAAGAAGCAAAGTTATTGTTCATCCCGTTTGGATGCAGGGTCTTGTGCATGCTGCCTGTTAATGGCATTTTTCATGCTGATGGAGACAGAAGTCTTGAAATGTCAGAGAAGTTATTACGTTGTCATGGGTTGTTTACTTCTCTGGTGATGAGGTAAAAATGAGGTGATTAAGCAAGTACTTCCAACAAGTACAAATAATTTATCATAATAAGCCTTTTGCAAAATTTTATTGCTCAAAGTTAAGTCTTGAATATGTACAAACTCTTTTTCCAAAGTTATTACTTTGACATCAATATTCATTTGATTAATTTTCCACAATACACAATTACAGATAATAGGCCAATTTTGATATATCAAAATTCTAACATGGCAACTATATTTGTATTCTTCGGGACTAAAACATAAGAAATCGCATCAAGGCACAGGTGTTCAGATACCTATGCCTAAGGCTCAATAATTTATTACCAGCCACTGTTTGGGAAATGAGAAAACACGGGACTTGAAAAAAAACAGAAATCAAGCTACCTATGCCTTGGTCCCATGTTAAAATAATTAATTTAATTTTAATATGTTAAAATTGGTCTACTTATCCTTATTTTTTCAACTGAACATTTTTTTACACACTTTTCTGCATCTTGTATCATTATAAAGTGAGGTTAAGACTGCCCTATACCCACCTAGGCTTATGGCCATAAGTAAGTAAGTAAGACTGATTTTATGCTCATGAAAATCCTTCCTAAGAGATCTTGTTTACAAAGTTTATCAGAAAAAAGCATGAACACTAAAAATCATTTGTAAGATGTTTTTGTGGTGCAGAAAGAAAAAAACAATCAGATGTGAGAGGCTGATTAAACCACAAACATCAAATTATGATGATTACTTTGTTTGATCTATCCTTTGATTATAATAAATAGACATTAAAGTGTTCACTCTTTTTCAGATTTACTCAGTAATGAAGAGCAGCCCCAATTTAGTAGTTTCCTTATCATTAACAGGTGATCCAACAAATACAAATATAATGAAAATATATAATAGTGTAAATCATTAAAAGTAATATTATTCATCATAGTAACTGTTGTATCATCATTCATACTGTTTTGAACATGTTTGTCTGCTACCAAAGTGATTAGTGAAGCTTTCGTTATCTAAGTTGAGTTTTTTAAATCCCTTCAAAGGGATTGTTTGGGCTTGCCATGCAATGCTCCCACATTCAATTCCTTCTTTGGTTAAGCCAATCACAGCATTCCTCACATAATCCTGATGAATTTGCACCAAAACTTGCCAACTACATTTAACAAAAATGTCTTATCCTGACCCCTTGCATCCGAAATGTCAAAGGGACAATAGTATCTTGCCTTATGAATTTGATGCACACCAGACATTGAAATAAAACAACGATTTGACTGATGTTTATCTGATTTTGAAACCTTTTGTCCAAAAAATATTTCCAAGTAAAACAGGAATTCAGTAAGTTCAAGATCCGAAGCAATATGACAGATTTTCGTATGGCAATGGTTTCTTTTTGCCAATTCATGTAGATGTCAAAACTACTGGGACCAAGACAAAAGGAAAGCAATACAGTTTGGGTTTAAGTAGGTGCAAGTCTGATCTGTGAGAAGAAGCATTGCATGATGATTATGGCAGCAAAGGAGACTATAAGACATCACGTTCTACAAAACAATACTCAAAACATAACAGTACCCTGAGACCACCACTGCCCTCACTTCTGTGGACTTAAATTAAAATAGTTCCTTTAGGACTTCTAATATCCCGTGCCAACCAATAGAATCTTGAGATCTACATGTCATTATTTCTAAAAGCTGTTTGTCAAATTCCCGGTAACACCAGTCAGGGTTCTCTCCCTACAACATCAAACAGGGAGAATGATTTAGCCTGAGTATAAATGGCTGGTCTTTACAATCTCGCAACAATTTTAATTCACTATATATTTTATCATAATTTTTATGACTACGGTCCATGAAAAAAAAACGGTTTGATTTTTAACAAATCGACTTCTTAATTTGTACGACACAGAAATATGGTCTCCCTTAACAAATTATGTGTGCACCTGTGTTCGCCTTTGTTTGTAAGTTTTACCACCAATATTATTACTGCCTGCCAAACAATCGTTGCATGCTCGCCATCATTTGCCTTTCCATATCTGCCATTTGCTCGAAGAACCCGCTAAAGCCGCCAAAACCAGCGAAAGGATCGTAAACATTGTTTTGAGGTTCCATCTCAGGTCTAGAGTTTTGTCGACGATTCCGTTGTCTTCGATGTCTGGGTGTATACGCGTTTTGATCTCCATGGAAGTCAGCAAGAAGATCCTCGGCATATCTATTATCGAAAGCGAAAGTGTTTGAGAATGGATCCTCGTCCAAAGGGTCGTGGAAGAAATCCGTATTTCGTCTTCTGCTTGGCCTTCTTGATGTGTTTTCTGTGTTGGTAAAATCGTGAAAACCGCCAAACGATTCGAAAGCGACGTTGAAAATATCGTCAAAAGAAGTAGTGCCAAAGAACTCCCGGAAAACGTCTTCCGGGTTGCGGAAGATATGCGAAGGAAACGTTTCGAAGTTTGCGGCAAATTCTCCTCCTTCGTTTCTCGGAGTAGCCGCGAGTCCCTCTTTACCATACCTGTCGTATATTTCGCGTTTATCCTTATTCGACAGAACCTCGTATGCCTCGGAAACGAGCTTGAATCTTTCCTCGGCCACTTCTTTGTTGTCGGGATTTTTGTCCGGGTGCCATCTCAACGCTTGTCGTCGATAGCCTTTCCTTATGTCGTCTTCTGTTGCTGTTCTTGGAACCCCCAATATTTCATAATAGTCGTCCGACATTCTGGCAAGCAACTACGTGATAAAACTCAAATTTCTCTGAGCATTACAAGTGCCAGCTGTAAACAAAATTGTCGAGATGGCAAATATCGCTTTGTCGCCGTGGTGAGAAATTGAGAAGTCCGAAGTCCTCGTTCCCAGGAGAGAGGGCCTGGGAACAAGGTTCGGTTGAGCTCGAAGGCTGGGCCCAAGATGGGGGGATGGGGGGGGGGGGGGGGGGGGGGGGGCTACTGGGAAAACTCTGGTGCCTGAGACTAGGGGTTAGGCTGAAGTGTCAGCCGTCTTCTTGTCCTAACCCTCCTCTGGGGGCTAGGACGAGGAGACGGCAGCGGTTGACACTCATCAACAACACTTCAGATCAGCATTGGGCGCTGAGCAGAAAAGCTCTCTCTTCCTTTGCAGCAGAAGCTAATTTTTCCCGGGAATTTTATTTTTCTCCCTTTTCGTTCTGTTTTGATCTAAAAACTTTTATCTTCATGTCAAAACCATTTGTTTCGTGACAAAAATGTTTGTTCCACAACAAAATCCATAGTCTCCCACCATAGTGTACAACTGTATTCATATTGCTTTTGTTTATTGTTTCATTTCAAACCTTTTTTATCAATTCCACGAGAAAACTCTATTTTACAACAAACTCCGGTACACTTCGATCCGAAGCTCTAACTCCTGGGAAGAGTCAACAATAATATTCCTTTGCCACTCCTCCCCTTGCATTGTCAATGTTCAGGTGCATTATTCTGCATCAACAGACAATGTTATCAAACTAAGACCCTGCTTGTTTCTGAAACGGAAAGGAAATACATCACATTCAGGTTTTGGAACGTCTAAATTGTCGATTTTAACGGCGTCTTTGGCTCATTGTCCACTTATGAAACTCAGAACATTTCGTTTGTTTAACCTGTGACACTGGTGTGTTACCTAATGAAAGCTCTTCGCGTTCAAATCGATGGAAAACGGCAATCAAGAAGAAAATGTCGGTGATCATGGAGTCGACCAGGAGGACTCCACCGACAGCGAGTTAGAAGAGTTGTCAAACGCTTACGTTCCTTTAGATATTCCACCTCGAGATTTTCCAAGGCATCTTGCAAGAAGTTATTCAGAACCGCAGAGGAGTACAACGAGAAACAGAATGGACCATACGATGCGAAAGGGTGCTCACTCACCTCCTATCATTCAAAAGCAGCGAAACAAAGTTGTGACTCAAGTTTTACCGAGAAATGCTCAAGTCCCTGATTATGCCGATAAAATTACGCTAGTAGTCGACGATACACGTTTTGTCGTTGAAAGATCGCTGTTTACGGCTCATCCAAACACTATGCTGGGAAGGTAGGTCACTGTTCTTCTGTTGGAGTCCTTTGAATTTCGTGGTAAGACTTCACTTTGCTCTGCATCAAATGTTGCTAATTTCAGTTAAAATAGCACTTATGAAGATTGTGAATGCGGAGATCATGATACCGCTCACGCGACTTTATTTTATTTTTTTCATTGTTTCGATGCTTGGCGCTTTGTTGAAGGTATTTTTCAATAAGTTGAAAAATAAATTAAAATTGCTTTGTGTCATAAAAATTAGATTAAGGGCGACGTTTTGCATGTAGCGTAAGGTATTCAGACACATTTATTGAACAATTTAATTCAGGTCCAACTGATCATGCACATAGTGCAGGGTTATTTACTAACTGGAAAGGCTGGTCAGAAAAAGATGTTAAGTCCATGAAGTAGATATTATTATATGACAGACTGCTCCACAGGGAAAAGGACCGCTCCATTTGGCTTCCTGAGTATTCTGAATTTTGACAAAATGAAGAGACTTGGGGTACTTTCCATTTACCCAAAGTTTTTTGAAAATTTTTGTCTGAAGTCAAATGGTCCATTTTGACAAACCGTCAGTCTCTGTAATAATTGCCAGTTTTGGCAAATCTTCGTTGAAGCACTAAAAGAGTTTCTGAATTATTTAATCCAATCAAAAACTAGCACAAGCACTCATGAGTACTCCGGAAGCAATTGTGCGAACAAATACAGTGGAACCCCGCTCTACAGACACCCGCTTAATACGGACACCCCGGTATTACGGACAGTTTCATTGGTCCCGGCGAAAACCTCATACATTTTCTCTTAAAATAACCCGCTTAATATGGACACCCGTTGATATGGACAACGGACACTTTTCCGTGTCCCGAGTGACAAACTCTTATACATTGTCAACCCCGCTTTACGGACACTATTTATCTGTGCACTGTGAATTTTCATTGTCGCGATTATTTGCTAACTTGAAGACATTGGACCCAGGTCAAATAATGACAGAATTTGAAGAGTTAAAGAAGAAAAACTTAATAGCGTGACTTTCGGTGTTTGACCCTTTCACTTTTTTTTGCCTTTTGCTGCAGCTATCGCTTGTGTCGCAAGCTAAAAGCTTCCATACAAAGTAAAGTTACCGATTTTTTCAAATGGGTTGGTAGAGTTTAAGAACATTTACGAGATTCAGTTAGAAAGGAAAGTTTATAGAAAACGTTCTGATCTAGTAAAGTTGCGACATTGTCAAATAATTCCACTGTTGAGTTTATTTAAGTTTAGTTCGAGAGTATGACTACATCGTAAGGTTTTCGTAAAAAACTATTAATTTTAGTCAGAGAGTTCACAGTTTGCATTTGATACAGTTACAGTACAATTAAACAACGTTTTGTGGCCGTGAAAACGTCTGCCTTTGTCTTTGCGTCGAGAAAACATGTATCCGTGACTTTTATTTTGAGACCCCGCTTAATACGGACACCCCGTTAATATGGACAATTTGGCCTGTCCCCTTGGTGTCCGTATTAACGGGGTTCCACTGTACATCATGCTGCTTAGCAACTTCTGGGACAAAAGCCATGGGCTCAGTCACTTCTCCGAGAAGTGATTGTGCCATCAATTGTCACTTGTTCCCCCGACTGAACTGGTTAGTTGCCTAACTTCTGTTCAGAGTTCTTACAGATGTGGGGCACTGGGGGTAAGGAATGCAAAATGGAAAGGATCTTTCTGCTTGGTTGGCCCAGTTTAATCAGTAGATGGCGTTCCATTTTCCATTTTGCAGTTTGTCTCTGTTGGTCCGACTGGATGGACTTTGAAAATGGAAAGCACCCTTGGACCATGTGTCTCCCCCCCCCCCCCCCCCTTGGATGGGATGCTAGTCCATTGGAAGGTAACCCCGAACATTTAATTCACTGCAGCTACCCATTTAATTTGTACACCTGGGAAGGTACACCACTAGGATCCTAAGCAGGGAATGAATCCTAGGCTCCATTCACAGATCAGTGGGCCACTGGGCCTCCCACATGAATTCATCGTATCAAATTGTTTTCTAATAATATTAGTAATTATTTTGTACAAAAGGAGAAATTTTACTATTAGTTGAATATTATTTTATTGTTTTTGCTCACATCTGGCTTTCAATCTTGTGAACTGTTATGAGAGTGGCCTAAAAAATGTAAGAAAATGAGCATTTTCTTACATTTTGGCACACATTATATTTGCTGAGAATGGATGTATTAATTTATCAGCAAAGTTTAACTAGAGCCATTATAGTTACATTATTGCAAAATAAAAACTTTATCGAGTTGTGGCCTGTATTTCCACAAGTCTGTGTTGAATCTTTTTCTTCAAAAATGTCAGTTCTGCTGTTGATAAACATCCTTTCTACAATGGTTTCCTATAATCAGGGCTGTCATCAAAAAATGCAAGGTGGCTTCCTACAGTTTTTCCGGGAATCAATAGCATGCAGTAGGATTTTCTGTCTGACATGGACATAAATTGCATAAGCAACTTCAGAAAGAAAGAAAACAAGTTTATTTTTAGTTGCCAGCCATCTTCACTGCAGTGGCCAATCATCTTCAGGGCTGCAAATAACTTTTTTCACTTGAAAGGACATGAGTCCAACTAAGTCACCATTTTGATCACAAAAGTGAGGCCAGATGTCATATTAAAGTATTGCTCGATATGTGAACCTGCTAATTTAATGCTTTGTCAATGCAGAACATTGGTCGTGACATTCTGTCCGACCACAGTTGGGATTTCATCCAACATTTGCAAATTTTGGTTGGCAATTGTCCAATGTCTGAGTGTTATTTGCAGCCCTGATCTTGAACACGCAGAGCCAGCTCCTGATGACAGCCCTGTTGATGCATGTACTTTGCAACTTAACCTTTCTGCCTTTATCCTAATTATATTACGTATGTCTATGTATATTCCAGAATGTTTGGTTCAACAATGGAATACACAACAAGAAATGAAAAGGGGGAATACGAAGTTGCAAGAGGTATCTCTGCAAATGTGTTCAAATGCATACTGGTAAGATTTACATCATAACATGTTCTTGTTGCTGTCATTCTCTGATTTGATTTGATTTGTGCAGCAGCTTCAGACAGAATTTTACAGACTGAGATGGATTGTGTTTGTTTATACTCCTCCTATTGGAAGGTTTTTTATGGTTGACCCCTCCCTCCCTCCTCACTCCTCCTCCTCCTCCTCACACACAACCCTCTAGAATCTTCCTGTTTAGCTTGACACTTCCCTTAAAAAAACTTTGATTTTTGAAACTGCCCTCCTCCTCTGAATTTCCAGTGACCTATCTGCATTGACAGCAAGCATTATGATCTCTGTTAGTATAACAAGAAGAGTGGAAGATGGTTCTAGTCATGAATTTTATGTATTTTATATTTTTTTAGTGTATTAATAAATAATTCAATCTTATGCAGGACTACTACAAGACTGGACTGATCAACTCTCCACCAAGTGTACAAATCCCAGAACTGAGAGAAGCCTGTGACTACCTACTCATACCATTTAATGCTCAAGTTATCAGATGTCAAAATTTAAGTAAGTGGTAAAATATAATAATTATTTAAGAATCAGTGTTATTATTGCGTTCAACGACAGGAGAACGCATCCTAATCTTGTGGTGACCTGTGGTCCCGTGGTTGTCCTGTGAACGCGCAAGCGAAAGTCGTTCTATGTCGGTATGTATGTCGGTATGTCGGTATGTGGCAGGATGGCCTCGATCTCATGTGAGAAGACATTAGAAGGCAATTAACTGCGTTGACCACACTAAGCCGCAAAGACAGCACGCGCAAAAAGAATTCAATTTAGCCGGAAAACTAAACGTTTCGGCAGTGCTTCCTTCTACAGTAGTAAAAAAAATGTCTGTGCTTCCTCGTGCGCTGTTGGATTAAAATTGTTTTGCTGATAGTTTCAAGTGATGTTGGACGCGTGTTGTTACTGTTTATGTTGCGCGCGCGGCCGTTTAAAATTTGTATGGCGATATAAACAGTCGCGTAACTCGCCTAAAGCCGGCGACACACTTCGCGATTTTATACGCCTATCGCGACTGTTTATGTTGCGTGCGTGGCCGTTTCAAATTTGTATGGCGATATAAACAGTCGCGTAACTCGCCTAAAGCCGGTGACACACTTGGCGATTTTATACGCCTATCGCCGCGATTGGCGTATAAAATCTCCCATATCTGGCATGTCAGATGTCGGCGCTGCATTTATCAGTGGTTAAAAAGAATTGCTGTGCTCCCTTGTGCGCTGTTGGATTGAATTTGTTGTTGGATTGAATTGGCTGTTCAAAACAAAGAAATCCCCACAAACGCACTCCATAATCCATGATTACTACTAGTAATAAACTTTAATGGTATATCAAGTGGTAGCAAATCAATAAAAATGATATCACACATGTCTGAAAATGATGACATCACACTTGTGGATAACGGCAGGATAGTGTTTTTATCGATTTCCTACCACTCTGTATACCACTAAATTTTATATAATAAAAAGAAAATTATATGGTTGCTTGGAGATATGAAATTTCTCTTCACATGTTGAAAAATATTGCGCGTGTGAGAAATCCAAGAGAAATTCCATGTCTTCGTGTGGCGATGTATTATCCTCTATATATCATACTGTATTTTATTGCGACTAATTAGTTGCCAGGTTTCTCAATCTTCAGAAATTACATTTATTTAACAATTATCCTGCAAAATCGCACGGAATATCACCTGATACTTAGCCGACGAGGCTGTAGGCCGAGTTAGCTGAAATAAGACGATATTCTGCAAGATTGAGCAGGATAAATGTTTTATTATTCAATAAATTGTAGACAAAAAGCTTTTTGAAGGGAGAAAAACTGTGGTCATGCAGTGCTTTGAAAGACGAATCTTGGCAACCTACCTATATTGCAGGATATCTGTTATGTACGGATGACAGATATCAGTGACTTTCTGACCATATATGTTGTAAAATAAATAATAAAAGCAGATATTCACTGCTTTCAATTTAAGCACTGATGCCTGACAAAAAGTGCCATCTGTTTTGCTCTACATCTCTCAGAGAAGTGAGCTATTTTTATTCCTGTGATTGAAGTAAATAAAGAAAGATATGTTCATTACTTGACTCCAACTAGTTGACTAAGTGCTTCAAATTGTATTGAAACTTTTATTTGAAACCTTGTAACTGCTGCTTATTGCACTGCAGTGTTATCCTTTTCAATGTCTCTTTTAATTAATAACTGTGTTTTATAGGGGATCTTCTTCATGAACTATCAAATGATGGTGCTAAAAATCAGTTTCAGTATTTTGTGGAGGAGTACATTCTCCCTGTTATGGTGTCTTCTGCTAAGGTACAGTAGAAATTTCTTGCGAACTTTCAAACCACAGTAGTTATATATAAAGCAATTTTTAGCAGCACCTTATGAAAATAAGTTTACAAGTAATATTAGGCACATTGTACAAATATATATGTGCACCAGATATCAGTTGTACAGTAGTGTTATGCTTCCCAAACAAATGCATTGCTTAAACCTAGAGTGTTTAGAACTCCAGTCCTGATTACCCAGCTTACATGGAGTATTGTAAGTTGTAGTTAACAGCAACAGCTGTTAGTCTGAACTACACTAAGGTCAGTAAATTGCCAGACAGTAAAAAGCCTAGTAAGTTTCCTTTTGATAAAACTGTCATGTAAACATGTTCTACCAAAGTTAACAGCTTGAACATAAAGGCACTCAAATGAGTGAGGTTAAACATTTTAAGGTACAGTGGAACCCTGTCTTCTGGCCACCTCATTTTTACAGCCACCTATAATTTTGGTCAGAGCAAGAGCTCAGTTAGTCATTATTCTCTTTAAAGAACCTTTTTTGTACAGCCGCCCTGTTTATTCAGCCAGATTCAGTTTTGTGGTCCATTGGTGACTGGATTAACAGGGCAACACTGTATGATCATGAGAAGAAATCTTACTTTTTCAACCTTACAAAAGGACCAAGACCTGTTGTAAAATTTTGAAGCTGGATAATTTATGAAGGATGTTACTAATTACAAGGAAATAACAAACTAACAGTCAGTTGTAATGTTATGAATTAATTGTAGAAAGGTGACCGTGAATGCCACATAGTTATTCTTACTGATGATGATGTGGTGGACTGGGATGAGGAATATCCTCCAAGCATGGGAGAGGAATACACACACAGTAAGGCATTAACTGAATTTCTTATGTCTGTCCCTGTGAGGGTTTTTGAACAATTGGTGCTTGCATACAGTATGTAACTGTCATTAAGGGCTTACTTGCGATAATACTATAGTAACATTACATCACCTGTGGATTTTTTTTCTGCTTGAAAGCCAGAATGATGTCTCTGACTGAAGAAGCATCAACGTCTTTAAATGAAAATGGGTGTGTGTCATTGTCTATGAGTACATGTTAATGCACTGCCTTTTCCTTTTGTGTTTTAGTTGTTTATTCCACATCTTTGTACCGGTTCTTCAAGTACTTTGAAAACCGTGATGTAGCTAAAGAAGTACTAAAGGAAAGAGGCCTCAAGAAGATAAGACTAGGAATAGAAGGTGACTGAAATTCAAAAGTACTTGATTTTATTTTAACTTGTTGCCAGTGATGGTAATGGCTGAGCATTACATGAGTCAGCGTCAGAAGCTGCACATGGGCAGTTTTTTGAAGCAAGAAAATAGTGATGAGAGTTAAAAATTTCTTTTTGCAATTGTGCTTGAAAGAATCTTGTTCGTGTTATTAATTTGTACTTCCTGTTTTATACAGGTTATCCAACTTATAAGGAGAAGATAAAACAGAGGCCCAATGGAGGGAGACCTGAGGGTAAGATGAGTTCTACACAGATTTAATTCCCTGATATGAAGTAACTAGTAAGCTGCATAAGGCAACAGTGTATTGCAATATTGTACCCTTTGTATCTACCTTGCCACTTATTACAACCTTGATAACTTAGAACTTGTCCAGTCTCATGTTTGGTCTAGTTTCAGTTGGTAGAGCAACCGTGATCTAATCCAGAGTTTGTGGATGTGGGTTTTAATCCCAGTGTATGCAAAATAATTTAACATTTCCTTAATACTCAGAAGGAATTAATGAATAAAAAAAAATATCTGACAATAAACGTTTGCAATCCTGGTAAAATTGCCACTGTACTTTGTATCTTGACACACATTGTTTGGAATTATTTACAAAAGAGCCGGAGTGATTGCACCAAGGTACACATTCTAAACATGACCCTGCACTTTGAATCACAAGATCTTTCCCAGCAGTTACTCACAAATGTACTTCCATTCCCATCTAGTAATCTACAACTACGTTCAGCGACCTTTTGTGCGCATGTCATGGGAGAAGGAAGAAAGCAAGAGCCGCCATGTTGATTTCCAGTGCGTCAAGACCAAGACTGGCACACCAGGTCTGGTGGAGGCTGTAGACGAGCCTGCCGCCTTGGCAGCAGCAGGTGATGGGCCCCATCCTCCTGCAGCCATACTGGGTGCAGATCCTGAAGACATCGAATGATCATCCCAAGTAAACAAAGAAATCGTGTGTGGCTGTTAATGGTGACCAAAAGCTTATTTCTCCTCATATGTGACTGAGATGTCAAGTAGGTAAGTCACAAGAATTGAGGAACTGATCACTAACAGGGTTAAGTGTGGCATCACACATGATCAATATATATTTTCTAACTTTAAACACACATCATGAGAAAGATAGCGTGTGACATTTTCCTGGCATTAATATTATTACAAAAAAAGAAGAGTTAATACAAGTTAAGAGATTGGCATAGTACGTTATTTTGCACTTGTGTGGTAACGCAAAGAGAGTTAACGAGATATTTATAGAGACAGTAACGCTTTAAAATAGAGTAATCTCGGGTGTTAAATGCAGTAGAGGCAGAACATTTTTCGAAAAAGTAACAAAGAGTCGAAAACGCCTAATTTTAGAAAAAAATATTATCCAAGTGATGTCACGACTTGAAACAGTACTTAATGGTGATAAAGTCGCATGAAATTATCACAGCTAGTACTTAACAAATAGTCGAATTCCTGAAAGGAGAATTTCCATGTGGACATTACGGCTCAAAGGCTTAAAAATATTATTAAATTATTCGCTCATTGGTCAAAGTAAATGCAGTAAGACTTTGCTACGGGAAAGGCTATATAGCTAAATGCTGTTGACTTCAAAACAACGGGAATAATTCAGGCGCCAGATCAAAGTAGCAACAACGGTATTGCATTTGTATATTTAAAAAGTAATATTAAAGAGATAAAATTTATTAGTTAGGTTTCCATACCAAGCTTAATCAAATGTAAAGAGTCAGATCATCACTGTTAGAATCCCAAATGGTGCACGTGACTGATTAGCATTTTGAATAGCATTTTTCTCTGTCCAAAGAGAAGCTAGCGCCTTTGAACAGTAACTTATGGAGCCAGATGTGATAAAAAAAATTAAGGGGATTAAATGCGGTATAAATAGCCCAAGCTCGTCCCAGGGCTTTTCCCTTCTTTGTAGGGAAAAGCCCTTTGGACGAGGTTGTAAATAACCAGTATCAAATAGTAAAAAAAACATAAGATTCCGTTTATTGACGTCTTTTTGACAGCTTTCTTTGGTCACAGAAATGATTTTGGTATCCGTACAATAATAGTTCAATATTTTAATATAAAGGCTAATAGAAATAAACTCAAGCTCAGAGTGACAGAAATTTTGCTATAGTTACATTGACAGATGTTGATTTTAATAAAAGCTTCTGTTGTTATTTGGTTTATTGCACTTTATTTGTGGGACATTCAGTGGGTTTGTTCGGAGTATGAAAATTGGTCACTGCGTTGTAGCAGAAGTGGTTGGTTGAAGTGTCCGTTAACTCGAGTTATGGACACAAGGGGAAACTGGGAAAGGAATAGTAATGCTACATGTCAACGATTTTAAACGAAAATGTTAGACTGATCCCAATACGCTTAGTGATCTAGATGGCACATTCTGGGCGCTCACTAGACTTCAATCCATGCTCATCCCTGGCCAAAGGCTAAGCACCAAAAAAGGCTTGCTGTATTCATAAGGCCCCGGCGAAACGGACGCAACATTTCGACGCAACATTTTTGGGTCATGTGAGATGTTGTGAAGGAACTGGCCAAACGCGCGCAACATGTTGCTCACGTTTGGCCACCCTGTTGCAGTCCGGTTGGTTGTCGCAAATCGAACTAGTGCCCAAGCTCCAGCACAACAACGTTGCGCGAACGTGGCCAAACGAATACAACACTGTGCAACATACAAAGATGTTGCGAGAAAAATTTGACCATTTTCAAACTTGATCCAACAACACGCAACGTGTTGCAACACGGTGGCCAAACGTGCGCACCAATGTTGCGAACGTTTGACCGCGGCTTTATTTGCTGACAAAAAGAAAAGATCAAAACAAAGATAGCCTCGCTTTCTCTTCTTTATTTTAAAAAATAATGCAATTTACTTCAAGTCTTCAAGACGTCTTCGACAAAAAGTTCAAAGAACACAGACTACACAGCATAAAAAATCAGAGAAAACATCAACCTTCCCTGAACGGGCTGAAAGGTCAAATTTGCGATAAGCACTAGAAGGGCAATTTTTGTTCCAAAATTTTTCATTAATCGTCGCTGAAATCCTCAAGTTCACTCATTGCGCTGTACGTTTGTGTTAGTCCTGATGTTGGTGGTGGAACTGGCGGTCCTAGAAGCGGGTCGAAGGAAGATATAACACCGCTATCCATACCATACATGGACATGTCCTCGTACGTGCCCAAGCTGGAGGACTGGGGATGACTTGAAGTCACAGGTGCGATGTCATACGATGTGTCAGCAGGTGGAAAGAAAACTTGTTCTGGTACAGTTGCGTAGATAGGCTCTTCGAACAAAACGTGCGTGACTCCAACGCCACCTTTCTCTTTTTTGGAACTAACGAATGAAAAACAATTTGAATAGTAAGCGGTGTCTCAGGAAGACATTTTAAATTTTAGCGTCAACCCTTTTATTCGCCAGGTTATCCAAGCGTAGAGTGATTTTCGAATGACTGTCATAAAATCAATGCCAGAATAAATAGTCTGGCCAATCAGAAAGGACACAGGAACCCAATGAACCAATCAAAATACGAAGCATATAACCGGCGAGAAGCGCGGGAAAACGTGCGCGAGCGAATCGCGATTGGTCAGTCGTTTTAATTATGATTGGTTGAGAAAGTGGCGCGAACTTTTTAATCAACATTTAGCGTGATAACCTCTTTTACGGAAAAAAAAAACATTGTGAAACAAGGAGTGACTGCAAATTACACTCATTCACCAATGAATGAAAGACAAACTGAAACAGGCTGCCCGAGGACTTTTGATGAAAAGCGGGATAAACTAGTATTACCAACTATAACCTACCGCTTTCCTTTTCGTTTCTGTCTAATGATGCAAATGATCAGCACAAGAAATAAAATAACTACAGGTCCCAGCACAGCAGGTGCAATGTACCACTCGCCAGTAAAATCTCCGCTGAACACTTTCAGGTATTTGTAATCAATTATTCCCCATAACTTCTCTTCTGTAGGAAACAAAACAGTGTATAGTGTTTCTTAATAACCCTTTTACTGTAAGTAATGTTTCCTCCCAGTACTAATGCAAATCCTTCGTTTGTTTTGTTTCATATTATGATAATGAATTTGAGACAATGAAAACTCAAAATCAAACTAAAAATTAAAAAATAATAATAAACCAAAAATAAATTTAAACAACAGGATAAACTTTCCAGCAAGTTTTGCCCACTAGATTAAG